>ML808491.1:188540-252060 GCA_009831015.1 Picea engelmannii | reverse complement strand
AGGTTGGTTAAGCTCCAACACACCATGGCAAAGTGCTTGTCATAAAGTGTGGCATACTTGAAATCAATGGAAGGGTGCATTAAGTGTGAATGTGGCCATGAATATTGGCACATTGATTAAAGACATTTGATATTTGAATTGCATTTGGAAAATTTAGTATGTTGAAAGGATGCATATGTAAATAATGATATTGCCTTTTTCTTTGTATCCTTGAATAGATGAAAATAACTTGGACTGTTAGTATGCATAATTTTGAAAATATAAAGTGCATGAAAACTAAAAATTTATTTGGCTGAGGAATGTTGAAGTTGCAGGAAGAAAGGGTCTTGGATATGGCAGTGTTGTAAACCATAAGGAAGACAAATTGTCTGTTGAGCCAAACTGTTATGGGAAGAAAAATCCCATACCTTTTAATCTGGTTCCTATGTGGAACATATTTGAGAAAAAAAAATGTGGAATTTGGAAATGCGTGGGTGACCGATTTGCAAGAAAATTTTGAATTTGAAATTGATGATAATATCTCATAATTTATGTATACCTGTGATACATGTGAGATGAAAAATATTTGTCCAGGGAGGACAGGTGAAGGCTATCAAGCTGGAAAGCATGAAAAAGGCTATTGTTGAGACATGATAACCATGTGGTAAGCCATGATCACCCTAGAACATGTGTTGTGGTAACACAAGCCAGAGGGACGCCTCGACATAGAAAGTCTGAGGAACGCCTCGACTGTAAGGCTCAATAAAGGTTCTATAACTCTTCTTGTGTAAGAAATCCTTGGCAAGGAAATATGGATCAACCAAAGAACTATATAATAGAGAAGGGGATGCCTGAGCCTAGGCCCGGAGGGTGAGTGATCGCAAGGAAGAGGAGACTTTGATAATCCTGGTAAACTGTTGATTGGGATCATGCACACAATGGGTATGTCCAAGAAAAATAGTGAGCCCAGATAACAAGATATCCATGTGAATGCAAATCCACAGACTGCACAAATAAGTATTGTGCGAAATTATGAAAATTTTCCTCTTGAATTTTGCACAACAATAAATATGTTTTCACATGAAATTGTGATTAATATGCCCGTTGTCCAAGATTATTGAAGCCAGGTGAAAAAGGCCAAGAGTCTGCAAGGACTTGACCCAGAGAGAGGATCAAGATTTATGAAGCAACTAAATGACAAAGGCATGACATGTGTTGTTGAGTAAGAACACCGAGGACAGTGTTTCTTTTAAGGGGAGGGGATTGTAACACCCTGTTTTCCCCAGCTTGTAATTAATAAAAATTAGGATTACCATGTTGTAGCATGGGAACAATGTAAATGTATTATTGTTTGAATTGTCAATAACTAACTGTGGGGGTGGAGCCTTGAAGTACTGTCCATGATATCACTAGAGGAAAGAATGAGCAAACTGTGGAGAGGGTTCGTTAGTTCAAATAACCCACATTCCCTTTGCTTATAAGCCTCATCCGGATCCCAAGGAGAGGAACCAATTAATGAAGGAAGGGCTGGTGGTTGGATAATCAACCACCCCCATGAATGGAAGCATGGTATGACAGAAGAATGTCATCCCGAATTACCACTGGGTCTGGCAGACCTGAGTTTCCTTCTGACAGAAGGAACATGACATATAGATAACCTTCCCAAGGAGGAGAAATGCATGGGGAGATATACCGAAGAAGACAGACAAGAAGGAGACACACGGAAGAGGAGGCATGAGCGTGAGGCTATGTGAAGAGTAGGAGAGACACCAAACATGAGCGCATGCATAGAGGGGAACGTGACCTGAGAAGAAGACTGTGAGTTGGATGCTGAGGAGGCATCTGATAAAACTCACAAAGACTGTGACAAAGAAAGAATTATCTAAGAGATTTGTAGAAATTTCCCTGGTGATATCGTGGCTTGGCATGAGGGTGACCAGAGTGTTAAGAATGAATGCCTATGAGCCTATGGTTGGCTGGAGAGGCGAACACCCACAGTCAGTCGGTTGGTGATCAACTGTAATAGATAAGTATTTTCATGCTTTGTGTGGTACAATGGATATGATGATTGAATGTCTGTATTTATGGTTAAATCTTACAATGTTTGAACATTTATTAGAGATGCTCATTTTGCTTTTGTAAACTTCTATTTTTACATGGTTTTCGATTTACCTCAGTTAGCCGCTAGAGAGTTATGGGATGCGAATCCACAGGAGAGTAGAGGTAGGATTAACTGAAACGTTTAAGTCCTACCGACCTTTTGAGTTTACCTTAACAAGAATGCCAAGTTCAACTCTGTGGGAGGATGGCATTCCTTTAGACCCTCCACCCATGTGACCGAGGGTTCATACCCATGGCCTAAATCAAATATCGACTAAGAATTGAGTGTAGCCTAGAATCCAAATATGATCCCATATGACCTAGGGTTGGAAACCCTCGCTAAGATTGAAAGGAGTGAAGCTAATTCGACTTCAGGACTTTGGGACTTATGATTCCACAACCCTCGAAAACAGTCGAAGGCTGGAGTCACGAATTGATAAGAGTCATAGATTTGGGGATCTAGTGTGGATCTCTCTCAGTTGTTAGATCGAACTTACGAGGGGAAGCATTAAGTGCTTAGACGAATTTCTACTTCGTAAGGATATGAGTGGTCTAGCGTTGAAACTTCTGAATGCTGGAGTCACAAAGTTAATCAGGACCGTTGAAAGTGGAGGGACACATGTCCACAGATCAATGACTATCTAGAAGTTTGGGTATTCAACGGTACAGGGACATGCGAGTTTCCCCAAAGCTCTGCAAGTAGAAGTAATTCCTGGCCATGAATGCTAGGTACACATGGTGACAAATCAGGCGTGGTCCGGAGAGGAAGACAAAATATTTACGCCGAACCCCCGAATGTTGAACTTTCGAAGTGACGTGGACCATCTATCTTTGGATCCTTCGAGATCCCTCTCAGTCGTCGATATAAGAAACCACACTCAATTACCCAACCGACCAGGAGTGTGTCATGGAGTGACACGTGGCCCCTACTTATCCCTTGTCTAAGGTTGTCCATCGAATTAGAGTCATTGGATGAGAGGGTTCGTGGAAGGCAATCCTATAGTCCGGAGACTTAGTACTCCGAAGGAACCTAGCCAAGAATCTATAGAGTGTGAAAACCTCCGAAGTCACGAATGCCGAAATGAATCTTAGTCGTTGGTAGGATGAAGACACTTGGCGCCAGATTAGAGAGTTTGAAGACTTGGCTCTTCAGATATTTGCGACGTGAGGAGTTGCAAAGTCTAAAACCTTGAAGTAATGGATGTCGTAGATCTATGAATCTATGCAGACTCTTACTAACTGTGAGATCACTGGGCTGGGAAACTATCATTCCGAGATGATGGGGCATCATGACGTCATCTTAGGTGATGTGGACCCACATTATGAATGCCATGTGTCACATAGATATGGCCGATTCATAGACCCCTTATGCCTATTCGAGCATGACACGTGTCACCCCTGGCCCTCACCGCGTGTCAGCTTCTGATTTGTTCAGCCTAGCCAACATGGTTGGTGACGTGTTCGAGACTCCAAGAGTTTGGATAACTTCGGGAGTTCGAAAGATTTGGTTGCAGTATAGTACAAGGATGTTCAGTGAATATCGTCGATCGTCGAACATCAAACGTTCAACGACGATCGTCGATCGCTGAAACACCGAAAGTGTAGGAAGTCGACTGTTTAACGCCGAAAAGGGGACGTTCAACGTAAAAAGTCGAACGCTGATCACTAAATGGATAAGGCCACGTGGCGAGATTTTGATACTTTGGAGATTAGGAAAAAGGAGTGTTTAGCATTGAACGCTGAAGACCCCAACTAACATCACCCAGGTAACTTCAGGAGGCCATAACTTGCATACCAAAGCTCATATTTTAGTGCGGTGGCGACCATTAGAAAGATAGGAACGAGAAGTAACCCATGAAGATCCCAGAATTAGGATTTGAGATAGTTAGGAAGAAAAACAAATTGATGCCCCATCCCTAGAAAGGGTATTTAGGGGTCGGGTGTGTTACAACAGACTAGGTATCAAATACTCCAAAGGTACTACTGCTTCCTTTCCATACACGAGTCTAAAAGTTGTCTATCATGTAAGCTTATTGCATGTAGTTATATAGTCCCATAACACTACTGATATCTTCAAATCCCAATCATCCATGTTCACATTACAAATCTTGGTTAAGGAATTCTCCAATATCTTGTTAAATGTTTCCACTATCCCATTAGCTTGAGGATTGTAAGGAGTGATCTTTTGATGATGTATCTCAAATTCTTTGGTCATTGCTTGGATAATACTATTGATAAAATGAGTCCCCTGATCATTCATCAAAATTCTAGGGCATCCAAACCTTGTGACTACTTTCTCAAATAAGAAGTGAGTTGCAATATTTTACTGGTACTGCTTCAACCCATATGGTTAAATATTTTGTCATTGTAATGAGATACCTTGCTCTCGATCTTCTGGCTGGTGGATTAATTGGTCCCACAAAATCTACTTCCCACTTGTCAAACACTTTCAAAGTTACTTGAAGTCTTAATGACATATCATCCCTCTTGGATCGCTTTCTAACCCTTTGACATACATCACAATTATGACAATACTCCTTTGCATCCTTTTGAACTGTTAGCCACCACAGTCCTGTGCGCAACATCTTCTACGCAGTAGCTTTCCCTACATAATGTTGTCCAACTATTACTTCATGTGCTTCTGCTAAAATGATAGGCCTTTCATTCTCCATAACACATCTCCTCATAATGTTGTCTACACCAAGTTTTTACAAGTGCCCTACAATCAGTTGGTAGTCTGCAACTCTCATCACCAAATTCTTCTTTTGCGCAGTATTAAATTCCTTTGGAGAAAATCTTGTACTAAAAAATTCAATAATGTTAGCAAAATATTCATCAACAATCTGTACTGAAAATAATTGTGCATCCAGGAAATTGTCCTCCGAGTTGCTTGGTTCTTCTCCATTAGTTATCCTGGACATATGATCTGGCCCTGCATTCAATCTTCCAGGCTTCACCACTATTTCAAAATCAAACTCCTGAAATAAGAGTAACCATCTGCATATTCTTCCCCCAAATACTGGTTGTGGACTAAATATCTAAGAGCAGAGTGAGCTATAAACATCTTAAAGTGTTGACCTAACAAATAATGTCTGAACTTATGCAATGCATACACAATGGCCAACCCTTCTCTTTATGTTGTGTTGTAATTTTGTTTCGAGTCTGATAACTTCATGCTTGCAAATGTTATAAGGTGATCTATATCACCTTCTCATGGATGTGTTAATACTGCTCCAAGCATTATTATAGATGCATCTACATGAACATGGAACTTCTTTGACCAATCTAGAAACACTAAAATTGGCGTTGTCACAATTGTCTCCTTCAAGATATCCAAACTCTACTGGCACTCATCATTCCACTGATACTTAATGTCATTCTACAACAATTTCTCCATCGACACATTGATCTGTGCATATCCCCTTATGAACTTCCTGTAGTAGCATGTATGACCAAGTGTACTTTTTAAATGGTGCACTGACTTAGGTGGTGGTAAGTTAACTATAAAAACAATTTTGGCATGATCAACCAACAGACCCTGTTTACACACCATGTGCCCTAACAAAATACCAAAAGGTGCGCTAAAAATGAATTTCTTAATATTCAATGAAATATGACACTGTCTACACCTGTCGAATATCAATCTTAACACTTCAACATGATCCTTCCATAAACTAAACATTGTCCAATCATCCAAATAAACTTCCAAAAACTCATGAATAAAGTCCTTAAATGCAACTACTACTGCCCTTGAAAAAATAGCAGGGGCATTCTTCAACCCAAAAGACATCACTGTATATTGATATGACCCTCGTTTTGTTGCAAATGTAGTCTTGTGTCGATCTTCTGGTGCTATTATGATTTGGTGATATCCCAAAAATCCATCAATGAATGAATATGCTTCTTCACCTCCTACATTCTCCAATACTTCATATGTAAATGGGGTAGGTAAAGGATCATGCAGACATGCATCCTTCAACTTTCTCAAATCTACACAGATCCTTATTCCTCTTTGCTTCTTCTCTTACACTACCATCGAGCTAATCCATTCATATTCTTCCACTGGTTCTATTACCCCAACCTCTAACATCTTATCAATTTATGCCTTCAACTTCTACTTATATACCAAAATCAATCTGTAAGGTCTCTGTCTTATTGGTCTGGCATCTGGCTTCAAAGGGATATTCATCTCTCCAAGTTCCCATGGTACCCCCTTCATCTCTGAAAACATTATTGGAAATAGGTCACTATACTTGCGTAGTAACTCTGTTATTCTCTCTACCGTCTGATTATCCCAATAGTCCCCAATACTTGCAATCTTTGGGTTTTCTTCTGTTCTAATGTTTACCTTCTTGATATTCAGTGGTGCAACATAATCTTCTGAGTTCTATCTTTGGACCTTTACTTCTCTTTCTCCTTCAACTTCTGTGATCTGGATGTTGCGTGAGTTTTCTTCTGCTGGATCATCTTATGTGATGTGATAACAATGTAGAAACTGTCTGATTGTCTATCTCTTATGTATCTGATAAGTTGTTACAATTTCCACTTCAAGTTCTTCAAAGATCCCATCTCTTACCAACTTCAATGTTGTATCTATCTTTGGATTCTCATGCTCAAATGTAAATGTAATCACAAAGTTTTGTTGCATCTCTTCCCAACTTGCAGTTTCTCTACGCTGTTCCAATTATGTCTACCAATTCCTTGGGATTCCTTCCAATGTATGAATAAAGTGATATGGCCACTCCTCTGGTGAAAACATCCACTCCTGCCAAAGGCCTCTGAGTTTTAGGTCATTAAGTTGTTTCTTTACATCCAAGGAAGATGAGTTCTTATCCAATAAAAAATAGTTTTATTTCTTACTTCAAGACCAAAAGACAATTCCAACCTAGATAGTATCCACTAGAAAGCAACCATATCTTGTGGCCATCGTTGTAGCTACCTCCATTGGGGTCATGTGCTTTCTAGTAGCATCTAGATTTTGTCCCACACATGAGACCAGATACTACCCCTAATTGCAGTTTAACCTCTTGCCTAAGAGGTATTATTCATGTAAATATATGCAACTAGTGCATTGTGTATAACAATTATTAAAGTAATTTTGAGTACCATTGTCCTTCATTACTTTGATAGACAAACCACCTTGAAATGAAATGAATAATGACTTAGTGAAATATGCTACCCATGAATTTGTTGGGTTGGGGTGTGTGGATCCCAACTGTGATAAATAAGCTCACTAATTAGGGCATGGTTGTTGCTTTGGCTTCTTTGCTTGAACTTCATATGGTTGTTCGCTAGTTGGCCTATAGCTAAAGCAAACACAAGACACAGTTCTCCTACCAAAACTACTCCTACCCAAATTCCCACCATCTTTTTAGCATTCACTATAAGGGATTCCATAATCGCTCATTTTACTCTAAACATTTTCAAGACTAGCATCTTGTGAAGCCAACTGTGTTCGACCTCCTATTGTTCCCACCTACAACTAACCTAGAAATTGGAAAATAACCCCACATTTACGTTCACAAAAACTAAGCTAAAACTAATTGGATTGGAAGGAGGGCGAGGGGGATCAATTATTTTCTATTATGTTTTATCCTAACTTCAAACAATATTGGTTGTCTCATAAACTCTATTGTCAACCTCCCAATAGATCCTTGCGAATATTGATTCTTGGTCTTTGATATACAAATTCAATCTCCCTGAAATGATATTGGGTAGAGGTATCCCATATAATCTAGATCTTAGGTTCTCCAACTTGCTATTTAACACACTTACTCGAACTACTACATAGATTATGCGAAGAGGCAAAGATTTCATAATTTAACATAGCTCTTGAGATTTGAAGCAATTCCTTTATTTATTTGCCTAATTGATGAAGAAATAAAAGAATGACATGGATAATGTTATCTTACACCCCATAGCTTGGAAAGAGGAAACATTTCACGCGTCAAATCCCATGAGTGAATGGAATATGTATCCTTAAGAAAATAATGCAAATACAATTAAAAATATTGCAAGTTCTTATACTTGGTTGAAAATGTGAAACATGGAAGCCACCAATGAAATAAAATCATAATGTGGAAAACAATTTCATAGGAATACCAAAGGGTGAGTGTTTTTCTTACTATTATGGTGTTGTTCCAATTCCTTGCACCCACTTGCCAAAAGTGAAAGAAAAATAGAAAAAACTAGAGTGCAAGTTCTTCTGATTCCCTCATTGCTTGCTCTGGCGTTGTTATAACTCTCCTACACCTACCCCCTAAGAAAACAATGAAAGTGCAAGTTGTTATCATTCCCAAAGAAATGAGTGTGCAAGGGAACACATATTCTATGTGTATTATTCAATTCTTATAAAAACTGAAAATTAAAACACGATTTTTATTCAATAAACATTCATACAACCAACATATATTGTAAAGAATAGAAAACAAATGTGATTCCAATGTAGAATTGAAAACAAATGTGATTCCAATGTTTCACTGAACTTATTATGCATATTGTTTCACAATTCTAATCTTGAAGAATGTAAAGCACTAAGATTCTATGAAGTGAAGTAATATTAAATTATGTTTAGGACACTTGCAATCTCTATGATAGACTTGGGTCTCCCAAAGTTTCCAACAAAACAATTAAAAGGCAACCACTTGGTAAGTGTCAATTTCATCATGTAAAGTAAAAAGTTTATAATACAATCAGAGTATAGATATTACCAACATAATTTCATTTTAGCTTTGATCTAATTTAAGAAAATAAAAAATATTTATCTTATAACCACTTGAATATCATGTTGCAAACCGTCAAAACACACTGGAAATGAGCTTCTTGTAACAAGAGCCAATGCCTTCATATCCCCTGTTTCAACACCTATTTCTTAGGACACCTTCAAATACTATATATATGCTAGCCCATATTTGTGGCGTATCTTAAAGATATGCAAATAATTGTGAGTGGTTGTTGTATGCTATTGCTACCCAAGCGGGATAAGATTAAGGAAAGAAGAATATGGACAATAGAGAGAGGAAGTCTATGCCATTCAAGGATGAGTTATAATCCTTGCAAGAAAATGCATGAGTAAAGAGTACCGGGTACAATGACTAATCTAGGGAGATTGGGAATAAAGGTGCTCATAGTTAGCACATTGTATGGAATTGCTTCGAGGAAATGCATGTTTACATAAAGGGCATACAATGGATTTTCCATTGAGGAAGGAGGACCTTCCAATATTTTACTTACATTGTATAGGTGTTAAAGAAAAGCAAATTTGGGTGGCCATGAGTGTTGGCACCTTGGTTACTAATGAAGGAAGAATGCTTGGGTGCATTCAAGAGAAACTTATAGTTTCATATGTGCTGATTTGGGATCATGATCAACATGTAGTAGGAAGTATAGTCCTACTGTAATAATGAACGAGAATGAATAATCCCTATGGTGAAGAGGTTGGTTAAGCTCCAACACACCATGGCAAAGTGCTTGTCATAAAGTGTGGCAAACTTGAAATCAATGCAAGGGTGCATTAAGTGTGAATGTGGCCATCAATATTGGCACATTGATTAAAGACATTTGATATTTGAATTGCATTTGGAAAATTTAGTATGTTGAAAGGATGGATATGTAAATAATGATATTTCCTTTTTCTTTGTATCCTTGAATAGATGAAAATAACTTGGACTGTTAGTATGCATAGTTTTGAAAATATAAAGTGCATGAAAACTAACAATTTATTTGGCTGAGGAATGCTGAAGTTGCAGGAAGAAAGGGTCTTGGATATGGTAGTGTTGTAAACCATAAGGAAGACCAATTGCCTGTTGAGCCAAACTGTTATGGGAATAAAAAACCCATACTTTTGAATTTGGTTCATATGTGGAACATATTTGAGAAAAAAAAATGTGGAATTTGGAAATGCGTGGGTGACAGATTTGCAAGAAAATTTTGAATTTGAAATTGATGATAATATCTCATAATTTATGTATACCTATGATACAGATGAGATGAAAAGTATTTTTCTAGGGAGGACAGGTGAAGGCTGTTAAGTTGGAAAGCATGAAAAAGGCTACTGTTGAGACATGAGAACCATGTGGTAAGCCATGATCACCCTAGAACATGTGTTGTGGTAACACAATCCAGAGGGACGCCTCGACTGTAAGGCTCAATAAAGTCTCTATAACTCTTCTTGTGCGAGAAAGCCTTGGCAAGGCAAGATGGATCAACCGAAGAACTATATAGCAGAGAAGGGGATGCCTGAGCCTAGGCCTGGAGGGTGAGTGGCCGCAAGGAAGAGGAGACTTTGACAATCCTGGTAAACTATTGATTGGGATCATGCACACAATGGGTATGTCCAGGAAAAATAGTGAGCCCAGATAGCAAGATAGCCATGTGGATGCAAATCCACGGACTGCACAAATAAGTATTGTGCGAGATTATGGAAATTTTCCTCTTGAATTTTGCACAACAATAAAAATGTTTTCGCATGAAATTGTGATTAATATGCCCGTTGTCCAATATTAATATTGAAGGCAGGTGAAAAGGGCCAAGAGTCTGAAAGGACTTGACCCAGAGAGAGGATCAAGATTTATGAAGTAGCTGAATGACAAAGGCATGACAGGTGTTGTTGAGTAAGAACACCGAGGACAGCGTTTCTTTTAAAGGGAGGGGATTGTAACATCCTGTTTTTCCCAGCTTGTAATTAATCAAAATTAGGATTACCATGTTGTAGCATGGGAACAATGTAAATGTATTATTGTTTGAATTGCCAATAACTGACTGGGGGGGTGGAGCCTTGAAGTACTGGCCATGATATCACTGGAGGAAAGAATGAGGAAACTGTGGAGAGGGTTCGTTAGTTCAAATGACCCAAATTCCCTTTGCTTATAAGCCTCATCCGAATCCCAAAGAGAGGAACCAATTAATGAAGGAAGGACTGGTGGTTGGATAATCAACCACCCCCATGAATGGAAGCATGGTTTGACTGAAGAATGTCATCCCGAATTACCACCGGGTCTGGCAGACCAGGCTGACCCGAGTTTCCTTCTGACAGAAAGAACATGACATGTAGATAACCTTCCCAAGGAGGAGAAATGCGTGGGGAGATATACCAGAGAAGACAGACAAGAAGGAGACACACAGAGGAGGAGGCATGAGCGTGAGGCTCTGTGAAGAGTAGGAGAGACACTAGACAAAAGCGCATGCACAGAGGGGAACACGACCCGAGCAGAAGACTGTGATTTTGATGCTGAGGAGGCATTTGATAAACCTCGCGAAGACCATGACAAAGAAAGAATTATCTAAGAGATTTGTAGAAATTTCCCTGGTGATATCGTGGCTTGGCATGAGGGTGGCCAGAGTGCTAAGAATGAATGCCTCTAAGCCTATGGTTGGGTGGAGAGGCGAACACCCACAGTCAGTCGGTTGGTGATCAACTGTAATAGATAAGTATTTTCATGCTTTGTGTGGTACAATGGATGTGATGATTGAATGTCTGTATTTATGGTTGAGTCTTACAATGTTTGAACAGTTATTAGAGATGCTAATTTTGCTTTTGTAAACTTCTGTTTTTACATGGTTTTTGATTTACCTCAGTTAGCCGCTAGAGAGTTATGGGATGCGAATCCACAGGAGAGTCGGAGTAGGATTAACTGAAATGTTTAAGTCCTACCGACCTTTTGAGTTTACCTTAGCAGGAATGCCAAGTTAAAATATGTGGGAGGATGGCGTTCCTTCAGACCCTCCACCCATGTGACCGAGGGTTCATACCCATGGCCTAAATCAAATCTCGACTAAGAATTGAGTGTAGCCCAGAATCCAAATATGATCCCATATGACCTAGGGTTGGAAACCCTCGCTAATCTTGAAAGGAGTGAAGCTACTTCGACTTTGGGACTTATGATTCCACAACCCTCGAAAACATTTGAAGGCTGGAGTCACGAATTGATAAGAGTTGTAGATTTGGGGATCCAGTGTGGATCTCTCTCAATTGTTAGATCAAACTTACGAGGGGAAGCATTAAGTGCTTCGACGAATTTCTACTTCGGAAGGATATGAGTGGTCTAGCATTCAAACTCCTGAATGCTGGAGTCACAAAGTTAATGGGGATCGTTGAAAGTGGAGGGACACATGTCCACAGATCAACGACTATCTGGAAGTTTGGGTATTCGGCAGTATAGGGACACTCGAGTTTCCCCGAAGCTCTCTGAGCAGAAGTAATTCCTGGTCGTGAATGCTAGGTACACATGGTGAAAAATTAGGCGTGGTCCGGAGAGGAAGATAAAAGATTTACGCCGAACCCCTGAATGTCAAACTTTTGAAGTGACATGGACCATCGATCTTTGGATCCTTCGCGATCCCTCTCAGTCGTCAATATAATAAACCACCCTCGATTACCCAACTGATCGGGAGTGCGTTGTGGAGTGACACGTGGCCCCTACTTATCCCCTATCTAAGGTTGCCCGTCGAATTAGAGTCGTTGGATGAGAGGGTACGTGGAAGGCAATCCTATAGTCCGGAGACTTAGTACTATGAAGGAACTTGGCCAAGAATTTATAGAGTGTGAAAACCTTCGAAGTCAGGAACGCCGAAATGAATCTCGATCGTTGGTAGGATGAGGACACTTGGTACCAGATTAGAGAGTCTGAAGACTTGCCTCTTTAGGGATTTGCGACGTGAGGAGTTGCGAAGTCTGAAACCTCGAAGTAATGGAGGTCGTAGATCTATGGATCTATGTGGACTCTTACTAACTATGATATACTGGGTTGGGCAACTATCATTCTAAGATGACGGGGCATCCTGACGTCATTTGAGCTGATGTGGACCCACATTACGCATGCCACGTGTCACCAAGATATGGCCAATTCAAAGACCCCTTATGCTTATTCGAGCAGGACACGTGTCACCTCTTATTAAGGACACGTGTCACCCCTGGCCCTCGTCGCGTGTCAGCTTCTGATTTGTGCCGCCTAGACAACGTGGTTGGTGACTTGTTCGAGACTCTGAGAGTTTGGATAACTTCGGGAGTTCAAAATATTTGGCTGCAGTATAGTACAAGGATGTTCAACAAAGATCCTTGATCGTCGAACATCAAACGTTCAACGGTGATCGTCGATCGCCGAAACACCGAAAGTGTAGGAAGTCGACTTCCGATTGTCGACTATCGAATGCCAAAAAGGGAACGTTCCACGTAAAACGTCGAACGCTGATCACTAAATGGCTAAGGCCAAGTGGCGAGATTTCCATACTTTGGGGATTAGGAAAAATGAGTGTTTAGCACTGAACGCCGAAGACCCCAACTAACATCGCCCGGGTAACTTCAGGAGGCCATAACTTGCATACCAGAGCTCAGATTTTAGTGCAGTGGTGACCGTTAGAAAGATAACGACGAGCAGTAACCCATGAAGATCCCAGAATTAGGATTTGAGATAGTTAGGAAGAAAAACAAATTGATGCCCCATCCCTAGAAAGGGTATTTAGGGGTCGGGTGTGTTACAAAAGACTAGGTATCAAATACTCCAAAGGTACTACTGCTTCCTTTCCATACACCAGTCTAAAAGGTGTCTATCATGTAAGCTTCTTGCGTGTAGTTATATAAGCCCATAACACTACTGATATCTTGAAATCCCAATCATCCCTGTTCACATTACAAATCTTGGTTAAGGAATTCTCCAGTATATTGTTAAATGTTTCCACTATCCCATTGGCTTGAGGATTGTAAGGAGTGCTCTTCTGATGATGTATCTCAAATTCTTTAGTAATTGCTTGGATAATACTATTGATAAAATGAGTCCCTTGATCATTCATCAGAATTCTAGGGCATCCAAACCTTGTGACTACTTGCTCAAATAAGAAGTGTGTTGCAATATTTTACTGGTACTGCTTCAAGTGTTTCAAGTGTATTTCTCATGTCGTTATAGGCACGACATAGGCATCATGGCAATATGCTTTCTTTGACACCTGCGACACTTGTGAGCAACATGCGACACTTGCGACTTTGTGAGCAAAATGCGACACTTGCGACCTTTGTAATGACGACACTTGCGACACTATCAAAGTGAGTAATTTTGATGTGTAACACTCTCGATCTTCTAGCTGGTGGATTAATTGGTCCTACAAAATATACTTCCCACTTGTCAAACAATTTCAAAGTTACTTGAGGTCTTAATGACATATCATCCCTCTTGGATTGCTTTCCAACCCTCTGACATACATCACAATTATGACAATACTCCTTTGCATCCTTGTGAATTGTTGGCCACCACAGTCTTGTGTGCAACATCTTCTATGCAATAGCTTTCCCTGCATAATGTCGTCCAACTATTACTTCATGTGCTTCTTCTAAAATGATAGGCCTTTCATTCTCCATAACACAACTCCTCATAATGTTGTCTGCACCAAGTTTTTACAAGTGCCCTACAATCAGTTGGTAGTCTGCAACTCTCATCACCAAATTCTTCTTCTGCGCAGTATTAAATTCCTTTGGGGAAAATCCTATACTAAAAAATTCAATAATGTCAGCAAAATATTCATCAACAATCTGTACTAAAAATGATTGTGCATCCGGGAAATTGTCCTCCAAGTTGCTTGGTTCTTATCCATTAGTTATCCTAGACATATGATCTGTCCTTGCATTCAATCTTCCAGGCTTCACCACTATTTAAAAATCAAACTCCTGAAATAAGAGTAACCATCTACATATTCTTCCCCCCAATACTGCCTTGTGGACTAAATATCTAAGAGCAGAGTGATCTGTAAACATCTTAAAGTGTTGACCTAACAAATAATGTCTGAACTTATGCAATGCATACACAATGGCCAACCCTTCTCTTTCTGTTGTGTTGTAATTTTGTTCTGAGTCTGATAACTTCATGCTTGAAAATGTTATAAGGTGATCTATATCACCTTCTCATGGATGTGTTAATACTGATCCAAGCGTTATTACAGATGCATCTACATGAACATGGAACTTCTTTGACCAATCTGGAAACACTAAAATTGGCGTTGTCACAATTTTCTCCTTCAAGATATCCAAACTCTACTGGCACTCATCATTCCATTGATACTTGATGTCATTCTTCAACAATTTCTCCATCGATGCATTGATGTATGCATATCCCCTTATGAACTTCCTGTAGTAGCATGTATGACCAAGTGTACTTTTTAATTGGTGCACTGACTTAGGTGGTGGTAAGTTAACTATAAAAACAATTTTGGCATGATCAACCAACAGACCCTGTTTACACACCATGTGCCCTAACAAAATACCAAAAGGTGCGCTGAAAATGCATTTTTTAATATTCAATGAAATATGACACTGTCTACACCTATCGAACATCAATCTTAACACTTCAACATGATCCTTCCATAAACTAAACATTGTCCAATCATCCAAATAAACTTCCAAAAACTCATGAATAAAGTCCTTAAATGAAACTACTACTGCCCTTGAAAAAATAACAGGGGCATTCTTCAACACAAAAGACATCACTGTATATTGATATGACCCCCGTTCTATTGCAAATGTAGTCTTGTGTCGATCTTCTGGTGCTATTATGATTTGGTGATATCCCAAGAATCCATCAATGAATGAATATGCTTCTTGACCTCCTACATTCTCCAATACTTCATCTGTAAATGGGGTAGGTAAAGGATCATGTAGACATGCATCCTTCAACTTTCTCAAATATACACAGATCCTTATTCCTCTTTGTTTCTTCTCCTGCACTACCATCGGGCTAATCCATTCGTATTCTTCCACGGGTTCTATTACCCTAGCCTCTAACATCTTATCAATTTCTGCCTTCAGCTTATGCTTATATACCATAATCAATCTGTAAGGTCTCTGTCTTACTAGTCTGGCATCTGGCTTCAAAGGGATATTCATCTCTCCAAGTTCTCATGGTACCCCCTTCATCTCTGAAAACATCATTGGAAATAGGTCAATATACTTGCGTAGTAACTCTGTTATTCTTTCTACTATCTGATTATCCCAATAGTCCCCAATACTTGCAATCTTTGGGTTTTCTTCTGTTCTAATGTTTACCTTCTTGATCTTCAGTGGTGCAACATAATCTTTTGAGTTCTAGCTTTGGACCTTCTACTTCTCTTTCTCCTTCAACTTCTGTGATCTGGATGTTGCGTAGGTTTTCTTCCGCTGGATCATCTTATGTGATGTTATAACAATGTAGAAACTGTCTGATTGTCTGTCTCTTCTGGATCTGATAAGCTGTCATAATTTCCACTTCAGGTTCTTCAAAGATCCTATCTCTTACCAACTTCAGTGTTGTATCTATCTTTGGATTCTCATGCTCAAATGTAAATGTAATCACAAAGTTTTGTTGCATCTCTTCCTAACTTGCAGTTTCTCTGCGTTGTTCCAATTATGTGTACCAATTCCTTGGGATTCCTTCCAATGTATGAATAAAGTGATGTGGCCACTCCTATAGTGAAGACATCCACTCCTGCCAAAGGCCTCTGGGTTTTAGGTCATTAAGTTGTTTCCTTACATCCAAGGAAGATGAGTTCTTATCCAATGAAAAATAGTTTTATTTCTTACTTCAAGACCAAAAGACAATTCCAACCTAGATAGTATCCACTAGAAAGCAACCATATCTTGTGGTCATCGTTGTAGCTACCTCCATTGGGGTCATGTGCTTTCTAGTAGCATCTAGATTTTGTCCCACACATGAGACCAGATACTACCCCTAATTGTAGTTTAACCTCTTGCCTAAGAGGTATTATTCATGTAAATATATGCAACTAGTGCATTGTATATAACAATTATTAAAGTAATTTTGAGTACCATTGTCCTTCATTACTTTGATAGACAAACCACCTTGAAATGAAATGAATAATGACTTAGTGAAATATGCTACCCATGACTTTGTTGGGTTGGGGTGTGTGGATCCCAACTGTGATAAATAAGCTCACTAATTAGGTTGTGGTTGTTGCTTTAGCTTCTTTGCTTGAACTTCATATGGTTGTTCACCAGTTGGCCTGTAGCTAAAGCAAACACAAGACACAGTTCTCCTACCAAAACTACTCCTACCCAAATTCCCGCCATCTTTTTAGCATTCACTATAAGGGATTCCATAATCGCTCATTTTACTCTAAACATTTTCAAGACTAGCATCTTGTGAAGCCAACTGTGTTCGACCTCCTATTGTTCCCACCTACAACTAACCTAGAAATTGGAAAATAACCCCACATTCACGTTCACAAAAACTAAGCTAAAACTAATTGGATTGGAAGGAGGGCGAGGGGGATTAATTATTTTCTATCATGTCTTATCCTAACTTCAAACAATATTGGTTGTCTCGTAAACTCTATTGTCAACCTCCCAATAGATCCTTGCGAATATTGATTCTTGGTCTTTGATATACAAATTCAATCTCCCTGAAATGATATTGGGTAGAGGTATCCCATATAATCTAGATCTTAGGTTCTCCAACTTGCTATTTAACACACTTACTCGAACTACTACACAGATTATGCGAAGAGGCAAAGATTTCATAATGTAACATAGCTCTTGAGATTTGAATCAATTCCTTTATTTATTTGCCTAATTGATGAAGAAATAAAAGAATGACATGGATAATGTTATCTTACACCCCATAGCTTGGAAAGAGGAAACATTTCACGTGTCAAAGCCCATGAGTGAATGGAATATGTATCCTTAAAAAAATAATGCAAATACAATTTAAGATATTGCAAGTTCTTATACTTGGTTGAAAATGTGAAACATGGAAGTCACCAATAAAATAAAATCATACCGTGGAAAACAATTTCATAGAAATACCAAAGGGTGAGTGCTTCTCTTAATGTTATGGTGTTGTTCCAATTCCTTGCACCCACTTGCCAAAAGTCAAAGAAAAATAAAAATAAAAATAAAAAAAACTAGAATGCAAGTTCTTCTAATTCCCTCAATACTTGCTATGGCGTTATTATAACTCTCCGACACCTACCCCCTAAGAAAAAAATGAAAGTGCAAGTTCTTATCATTCCCCAAGAAATGAGTGTGCAAGGGAACACATATTCTATGTGTATTATTCAATTCTTGTAAAAACTGAAAATTGAAACACGATTTTTATTCAATAAACATTCATACAACCAACATATATCGTAAAGAATAGAAAACAAATGTGATTCCAATGTAGAATAGAAAACAAATGTGATTCCAATGTTTCACTGAACTTATTATGCATATTGTTTCACAATTCTAATCTTGAAGAATGTAAAGCACTAAGATTCTATGAAATGAAGTAATATTAAATTATGTTTAGGACACTTGCAATCTCTATGATAGACTTGGGTCTCCCAAAGTTTCCAACAAAACAATTAAAAGGCAACCACTTGGTAAGTGTCAATTTCATCATGTAAAGTAAAAAGTTTATAATACAATCAGAGTATAGATATTACCAACATAATTGCATTTTAACTTCGATCTAATTTAAGAAAATAAAAAATATTTATCTTATACCCATTTGAATATCATGTTGCAAACCGTCAAAACACACTGGAAATGAGCTTCTTGGAACAAGAGCCAATGCCTTCATCTCCCCTGTTTCAACACCTATTTCTCAGGACACCTTCAAATACTATATATATGCTAGCCCATATTTGTGGCGTATCATAGGGACATAGTGTATAGACATTACATTAGGCTTCATTGTCCTTTCCGTCAAAAACACATTCTCTATCATTTGATTCTTTTAAATTTTTGTGTTAAGAAAAAATTGAAGTACAAGTGTACCATTCCTTCTTAAACGATTCCAAAAATAGAGATGGAGTCACATTAAGAAATCCTTCAATGCCCGAGAACAATGAGGGTGCCATTAAAATAGATGTATTAGGGAAGATTGCATGCAAGTAAGTAATTTCACAAAGACGATAGTTACACCCACGTACCTCTCTGTATTAATATAAAACCATTGACATAGGAATATATTATTGCCTCTTGATATAAAATTTAAACACATATATAATGTATTGTGTTCTAATTGTTTTGTTTTGCAATCAATATTCTTGATAGATCAATGTTGCAGAATCCTCCAATTCAACAACAAGAAGTAAGCATTTGTTTAAAACCTATTCTTCATGCCATCCGTTAGGCATCCTCAATGTAAACATCAAGAGATTTCCTAACCGTAACTTTTTAAACTTCAGAACAAATGTAAACATGTTGAATGATGTTACAATGCCTATAAACAATCAATCATTCATTGAATATAGCTTTCAAGGAATCAAATAATAGTCACCTCACTAGTCTGATGAACAGACTACCATATAACTGTAGATTGTGGAAGAGTGTACCCTTAACATAACAACCTGAAAATAGTAGTCTCATATACACTGTTGATTGTGGAAGAGCGAACACTTAATTATGGTTTAAATCCACGCTATTAAAGCTTGACACATATAAAATTTAAGCAAATACCACGATGTATGATACAATAATTGCCATGCAAAATTCCTACGGAGATTACACTAAAGAACAGGAAAGGAAAACAAAACAACAAACAAAGAAAATTTTGAAAAAAGGGAATGAAACAAAATGAAGAGAAATCAACAACATACCAGAAGAATACCAGTGAATGTTGAAAAGACGGAGCGCTACGTCTGTGAAACCATGAGAAATGCATTTGTATTTATTGCTTTCTCTGTCGATAAACAAAGGGATTATAAAGAGACAATGGCCACCAAAATAAATAAATATATTTCAAACCATGCCAAAAGAAAGCATGTTGTTGGATCCCTATGGAGGCTTGACCCCCACGATTTATAAGCAGAGATGAGGGATTGCCAGGGTTGAATCTCGAAGATGCAAACATGAAATTAGACACTCGTCGAAACCACTCCACAAAACTGTTCGTTTCCCCTTATCTGATTTTGATAAAACCCTACTATAGCGTATGGGTGAAGGAAGAAACAAAATATTGAGGTGATGGACGACAATCACAAGTGCAAAATAACAGGGAGATGTGGAACATTGCAAATGGGTATGGACAAATGACGAAAATTCGAGGAGAACCACCCCTTAAAGAACACCTTGAACATAATTATTTCACTTTAATTACATAGTGGGCGTATTCCACTATTATGGCCACATTGCATTTATTATCCCCTAGGTACCCCATATTATCCTCCCTAGTTACATTACATTTTTTTTTTTCCATTTTATGTCCTTCATTGTATTTTCATTTGGTTTGGATCTATTGAAGATAAATATGGTTGTTGTGAAGATTATTCTGAAGTTATTTTTCTTTTCTGGTTAACTTTTTTTCCTGTAGAAAATCCTCTAACATTGATATTCAACATATATTTTTATATGAAAATAATTCTTCCCTCTTATTCAACAGAATAATCCTTGTGTGTTTTATCATCCACTTCTTGATTTACATTTATTTTTTCATTTTCTATTAATTTCCTCAACCAATTGTATAAATTTTTGCACTATTTGACTTTTAATGCAAAACATAAATTTAACCTCTTTGAGTAGAGGTTTACCGGATCTTATGTAACACCCTGTTTCCCCCAGTTTGTAAAAATAACTATACTGGCCAAGTATTGTGGCAAACTTAGAAATGTGAATGTGTGATGTGAATGGACCTTGTGAAAAAGGTCGATGAATGTAAATAATAATATGAATATAGATATATATTGCAGGACTGCTGAGAGGGGGATGTGCTGAAAAAGAGACCACAATGGCTGAAGAAAGGTGGTGGAAGGCACCTGGAATGGTGGCGTTAACTTCCACCGAAACCAATACCATATTTGGACTTCACTGGCCCGAAGAACCAAGAGCAGCTCGCTGGCCCCAAATTAAATCACTCACCAGGTTGGTAGGTAAATGGCTCCTCATGAGTAATGAGAGATGGGAGTGAACCACCCATCCATAGAGTCCTCAGATCTGACCACCGTGAGGAAGATCGTGCCACACACAACCTCGTCGGAAAGAGAAAAGGCAGGAAGAGTGTGTGATCTGGAGGGGGACGCGAGGGAAGGGAGAAAGAGGAAAATAACTCTGGAAAATACAGAGTGAGTGATAGCAGAGAAGAAGGAGAGTAACCTTTGTTCTCGGTCACTGGCGAACAGAGACTCAGTCTCGCAGCATCGTGGTCTCAACTCGGGGGTGGCTAGTGGTAAATCCATTCGAAATCGCTGAGCCTACGGTTGGGTGGAAACGAGCACCCCTCTCAGCAGTCGCATCACCTCTGGTGTTTTTTCTAATAAGTGTTTTATATCTTGCATCCTGAAATTTATATGCTGACATGTATGCTCATAGTCTGTGCAATTATGAATGGTTTCAGTATAAGACTGTCTGTGTGGTGTTTTGATCAGAAATGGTGGTTGCATGCTTTTATTGGAAAGAATACGTATGGCTTATGCTTATAGATAGATTTTTATATACGTATATTGAACTAATTCAGACTTCAAGTCTGTTCTCGGGAAATTTATGCCCTTATTCGTCTCCAGGAATGCCCTGGATAGATATCCCCATAGAAACACCCTTCTTGGAAAGCTTACCAAGAACTTGAAAGAGGATTTGATGGCGCAAGTCTTAGTAATCCTGCACGAGGAAGAATGGTCCTCTTAAAATCCCGATATTTTGGCATTTCAGCACCCGAGGTATCCAAGCGCAAGTCCTCTCGTACTCGCAAGTCTCGAAACCCTGATTTATGAAATCCCGAAATGGCAGCGTGTGGATAAGTATCAATTGACGGACGAGATCCTATTGAAAGATCTGAGGTCAGTCCCGACCGTTAGACTGGAGGAAAAAACAAGGGCGTTAATGCCTCAACCCCTTTCCTTTTATCTTCGTAAGTAGCGAAGAAATCGGGATCGTAGATCCCCAGGGTTCGTGGGAGTATCTGAACCATCCATTTATAGGGACACGTGGCTGCCGGTAAGCGTTTCGACATTTCGGTACCCAGGAAGACAAAGGGGAAGAACCCTGATCATCGCGAGTCACAAAACCCTGATAACCGAAACCCTGAAATAGTTTAAGGAGTGGATGAGATAGGATGGTTCGGCATTTCGGTACCCGGGATACCTAAGTGTGAGTCCCTTTGTACTCGCAAGTTCCGAATCCCTGGTTAGCGAAATTTCGATGGGAGAAACCCCGAAATAAGATGCGCAGGTTTAAGAGTCGATATTTCAAAGTTTCGGCTCTCGGAAGGTCTGGGTGCAAGAGCTCCTATCTACGCGTATCGCGAGACTTCGATTCGTGAAAACCCGAATTTGGTCGAGGGGATGATGAAAGGGTGTATTAGCTTTTTGGCACCCGGGTAGTCCAGGATAGTGAATCCTCGACCTCCGATATCATGAAAACCCGGTTATGGCATAATGTGACTTGGGTCGGTGCTTTCGACATTTCAATAATCGGAAGACCCAAGGGTAAGATCCTCATGTCCTTACACATCGCGAAATCCTGAAGTATGAGATCCCGAGAAGGTCTAGCGTGGGTAAGCCTTGGTGTTTCGATGTTTCGGCAACCGGGAAATCCAAGGGTCAGTCTTCTTGTACACGCCAGTCCCGAAATCCCGATGGGTGAAGTCCCGAAATGGCTTAACACGGACGGTATTTGGTGTATCAGCTTTTCGGCACCCCGGATACCTGACGGTAAGTTTTCTTATGCTCACCAGTCCCGAAAACCCGGTTTGCGAATTCCCGAAATGGAATGAGCAACACATTTATACAGTTATATGTACGTTAAGGTTTCAGAGTTTCGGCTCTCAGGAAATCGAAGTGCGAGACCTCCTGTCGTCGCATATCCTGAAATCTCGATGGCGGAAACCCCGAAACATGGAAGTATGTTTAGAGTTAGTATTTCAGAGTTCGGCTCCCGGAAGACCCCGATGTGAGATCTCCTGTCATCGCATCCCCGAACTCCCGACTTATGAAGTCTCGAAGAAATAGAACATAGAGAAGCGTGATATTTCGGTGTTTCGGCACCCGAGATATCTAGAGGCAAGTGTCTTGTCCTCGCATATCGCGAAATCTCGATAGGCGAAGTCTCGAAATGGATTAGCACACATGGTTTTGGTATTTCGGATTTTCGGTTCCCGGGACTCCCAAAGGCCAGTTTTCCTCGTATTCGCTAGCCGCGAAATTCCGATGGATGAAACCCCGAAATAAACAAGGGAATACCTGCTTCGCAATTTCCCGTATCGTGAAAGTCGATGAGTACCCTCTGATAAGGTTTGTGGCCATAACCGCCGATCAGATGAGTGCGGATAAGGGATGGTAGGGTCTGTATCAGGTCCCATAGGGACTCGGGGAATCCTATTCCTCGGAGAAAAGAAGAAAAGGCCGAAAATTTTTAAATTCCGTAGTGGGTGTGTTACATCTTAACCTTGTGAACTTTCAACCTTAGGGTTGTTATGAAATAGAGTATAAAATAGCTACAGAAATAGTATAATAATTCACTTTCTAACAACCCAATCTTCTAGGCATCCCAAAGAGAAAAGATACCGAAACACCTGTATAAGTTTTATCCCTTTAGGGCAACTTATCCCACATTAACCCTATCTAAAAATTCACTTCTACAACAATTATAACAACAAAAAAATAGTAGGTATAACAGTGGGAAAATAACCCTTAGATTCTTCAATGATGATGTCAAATCATCAACAAATTGTCCTTTTACTTACATCAAATCATCAATACATATATAGTTGTAAATAACAATACATGGAGAACATATATGACTAAAAATAAAATCTTAAAATGCACAAGTTCTGGATCGCTACAAAATTCATTAATATGATCAAGATGAAGTACATGCACATACCATGGCCTTCTCTCAAGGCTAGTACAAGTCCACTAGCCCTCCACAACCCTAGTTAGGAAAAACATGAAAACCCTAGCTCAACCAAGGAGCTCCAATATGCAAGAATCACCCCAACACATCCTCCAAGGCAAGATGTTTGTTTCTAGTCTTCTTCTCCACCAAATATACCCCAACGTTTTATCAAAAAACCTTAATCTCAAACCTCCAAAGCATAAACCCTAACCTTGGACTTCCAAGATGCTCCAAAATACTCCAAGAAACTCTACAAGAGAAAACCCTATTCACATAGGTAAACTCCATCGACATCTCCTCCACAAGAGAAAACCCTAGTCACACGAGTAAAATCCACCAACATCTCCTCCATAAGAGAAAACCCTAGTCACATGAGTAAACTTTGGATGAAGACATCTCCTCTAGACTTCATAACTCCATTAAGGTTAATGAGGAAACCCTAACGACTTCCTCTAAGAAGCTAAGACGTATGAAGAGAAGAGATACAATTATGTGATATGATGAATATGAGAAGGAATCTCTCCTTCCGTTGTTTATATGAGAGGTAAGGGATGCCAACAATACAATGTGGGCTTAAGCCCTCACAAACAACCTACAATGAGCACTTGTAGGCCAACAAAAGTGAAGCACTCCACTCCAAAGTACACACGTCATGCTCTGAGGTGATTTCAGACACAATGTTGGCCCTTGGGTATGGAAGAAAGTGAAGAATAGAGCAGAAAAGATGAAATACGAACTATGCGGAAAGCACAATGACTGATACTGGGTCGAAGTGAGCAAAAGAGCAGAAAAGACAGAGCGAAGTAAGAGAAAGCAAGCCGTTGGACGAGGAGATCAGGGATGATAGATCAACAAAAGAGGGACCATGGATAACTCAACAAGCGAAAGACTATGTCAACAGATGCCTTGAAGCACCGTGTGTGAAGGAAGGAAAGACAGGTTGACGAAGCCCTGAAAACGCGGGTCAAGTTGACCTAGGGTTTTTGACACCTAG
This sequence comes from Picea engelmannii, assembly GCA_009831015.1. Classification (NCBI taxonomy): domain Eukaryota; kingdom Viridiplantae; phylum Streptophyta; class Pinopsida; order Pinales; family Pinaceae; genus Picea; species Picea engelmannii. Next base: position 227,200 of record ML808491.1, on the reverse strand, counting down.
GGTTTTTGACACTTAGTTCTCGACCTAGGGATGTTGGTGAGTGATTGTAATGTATAAATAAAGGTCTAAAGGACCTGGGATGGGTTGTTGTTATGGTTGGTGCTAGGTTGGTTGAGAGTCATTGTTGTTGTGTGATCAAGTGAGTACCATTGTGTGAGAGAGAAGTGCTAACTGAGGGAGCCTTTTGGTATTGTAAGATATTCAACTGGGTGCGAAGATTGACCCTGCAACTAGGTGCATAGAGAGGGGGAGATAGATAGGAGAAGAGAGAAGATCTGCTAGCTAAGAGCGTAGACAAGAATTGTATGCTTTTATATTAATATATTATAAATCACAGTTCTGTGGACGTAGCCCTAGGGAGAGGGTGAACCGTGTATATCTTATGTTATGTGTGATTGATGTTGTGTTCTCTGTCATTTGATATGCTGCTATTGTGATATTGTGTTAGATATGAAGTATAACTCGCGCAGTAGGTTTAAGGAAGATAAATAATACTAGGTTGATGTGTGTTGTTCCTTTGAATCCACTTTGCATTCCTTCTGGTTGTAGACACATGTGTCTTGCAACCCCCTATAACTACTTCATGTGAGACTGCATCTACTTTGAAGGTGTTTCCAAAAGGGCCAGTATTTAGGGCTTTCTGGTGCGCTCTTGAGTATTGAACCCTGAGTCTGCCCCTGTGCCAACAAATGGTTCCGTTGCCAGGACCGAGATCTTCTTGAGGGAATCTCAAGGTGGTTTCCATCAAAGACAAAGATTCAGAAGTGGATAGAAGATCAAGAAAAGGACTCCGCTGAAGCCCAAAACAAGAACCCTAAGCTTAGTATAGAGGATTGGTTGGGAAGGTATATCTTTACTGATATATACGAGATTTTCTTTGGAGGGATTCATAAGGATCTATACGAGTGGTTAGCCAGATTAACAGATACCCAGTTCGAGATCAGATCTAAGCCACCTATGGTTTGGACATCGACGATGATCAATAAGGTTAAGAGAGTTGATAACACCATGTCAAGAGCAGTGGATCACTGGTTTGATAGTACCATTGGAGGGTATATCACCGAGTTTGCTATTGACAAAGTAGAGTCATATAGCCAAGCAAAGAGATATTTATTTAAGGGACCTAGAGGAAATTTTTTACATTTTCTGAAGTTGAAGATCAAGATGCTATTACATGAGAAGAACATCTTGAAGATACAGTAGTGGGTCAGATCGAAGGGCTAATTTTCAAGAATTTAGACAACGATAGCGACACAGAGATTGGACATAAGCACAATGGAAGGATATTCAGAGAAGTTCCTTTGGCGAACTTGTTTGGGCAAGATCATGAACCTCTTCTAATAGAAGAAGGATTCTATAGTTGGGAAGAGGAAGAGCTACTGAGTGAATAACAGTTAGGATCTGTTGGACCAAGAGAAGAAAAGATCGAAGAAACTCACCGAGAAGAGCCAGAAACTTCAGGAACTGCGCAGATTGTTGAAGTAAGTACTATTACTCCTCCTATTGTTTCAACAACATTAAGTAATCAGAGTAACCTAAGTTATTAGAGCACTAGTACAAGTGGTTCAACGCTCACTCAGTCAGAAAACCTAGGAAGATCTATGGCCGACAAGATGAGGTTACCCACCTTTAAGGGAGATGGATCTGAAGATCTTGAGCAACATTGGTTCCTATGTGAAGCTATATGGAGTATTAAGAATATCACCGATGAAGCTGTTAAATGAGCTCAGTTCAACACTACCCTGAGAGACTGCGCACTGAGCTAGTACATGAAGTTTGTCCAAGGAGTTGCCCAACACAAACCGCTGAACCAGATCAAAACTGCACTGATTGCAGAATTCAAGAAACCCAAGTCAGAGTCACAGTGCATTACATAACTAAAAGAAATCAAGCAAAGAACAACTGAACCTGTGTGGGAGTTTAATTAGAGGTTTAAAACCCTAACATGCCATTTGAGTTTTCATATCCCTGACGAGAAGAACAAGGAATGGTTCATTACTGCCCTCCTACCACACATCAGAGTCCCTTCGATGCAATAAACGATTGCTTCACAAGATGAGGCACTTGCGATTGCCTTGAAACTATAATCAACCCCTATGGGAGAATCCAACTCATGTATGAGTCAAATCTTGAGTCAACTAACTAGCTTATCACTGCAGGTCGAAGATATGAATAAAGATAAGGGAAACGATAAAAGAGAAGATATATGGTGTATTAGATGCAAATCATAAGGCCACGACAAGAAACATTGTCCCCTATTTCATGAGTATTTGGCATCTGGAGCCTCGAGTCCTTTAAAGCAAGTTACCCTGCCTTGGTGCGAGGTATGTAGAAATCGACATCGCCCTGGTGAGTGTTACTATCTGCAAAAATATGTCCAGACACCCACAAATCTATATTGCATGTTCTGTAAGTCGGTAGGACACAATGACAAGGATTGTAGAGCTTATGATCTCATGCATGAAAGGTCAAGGGATATATACAAGATTCAAGGCGAAGTACATCAAGAAGGAATCACTGTGCAATATAATTCCCCAGGAAGAGGAAACTTCAATCCTCACGGTGGATTCAAAGGATGAGGAGGAGGAGGAGGTATGAGTCGAGGTTGAGGATAGATCATCTGTTATAACTGGGCACACCTAGGACACTTGGCAAGGGACTGTCAGAACCCTTGTACCACTTGCAGCTACTGCAACTCATTCAAACATGTCATAGAAGATTGTCATGCGTTGTTAGCCAAACTTCAGGAGAAGCGAGGAGGAAACCAAAAAACACAACTAATCAAAGCAGAACCTCGCGGTGTAGATCCCAGAGTCGTTGTTATCACTAGAAGAGGTGCTGTTACAGGAGAAGACATAGCGACCCAGGGAAAGACTACAGAATAATCAGGAATCAGGAAAGCTACAGAGAAGACACATGAATTTGACCCAAGGAAAGAGAAGTAGACATTTGAGGAAGCAAGAAAGGAATTCAAAAAAGATCAGGCTTCTTCATCAAAGGTTCGTCCAGAAGTGAGAGAATATGGAATGCCTCTGGCATTCGACCAGTCTGCTCTGCCAAAAGAAGGAAAAGAGGTAAGCAAGCTCATGGAATTCTTATGTACTTGTATTAAGTTGATTCAGGATGAAAGTGTTGTACAAGAGCTACAAAACTTGATTAGACAGTACAAGCTAGGGAAGGTAGACCCCTTACTGAGTAGAGAAGTACACCAAATATCTAAAAAGAGGAGGACAAATAAAGAATTACACCTGAATGCTCAAATTGGAGAGTATGATATAGACTACGTCATCCTTGACTTAGGATCAAAAGTCAATGTCATGATGAAGAATACCTGGGCACTTATGGGAAAACCTAAGTTGATCTATTCCCTTATAAGTCTTAGGATGGCCAATCAACAAGTTGTGAGCCCCTTTGGAAGAGTGGAAAATGTCCCTGTAGACATTGATGGGGTCAGAACATTTGTGGACTTCGAGGTCATTGAGGTAGTTGATGATAACTTCCCTTACCCCACGCTATTAGGAATTGATTGGGCTTTCAACAATTCCACTGTGGTTGATTTAAACAAAAGAAGGATGACGTTTGAAGGTGATGGCCTTAGGGTCATTGCACCTTTGGACCCTGATGAAGGTCCCAGATACACAGAGCCCATCAGAGAAGAAGACAACGCATATGAGCTAGAAAACATATACAAATTGATAGCCAGACACCAAGATTACATTAATCCTATAGCAGATGGGAATTTAAGCTGGTGAAGTGAGAGCGCATGCTCATCAGATTCGAAAGAAGCACTGGAGAACTGGAAGAACAAAATGTATGAAGTATCTACTAGAAGGTGTGCTAGATTGACCAGAGAAGTTCGCTGGATCAACACAACAATAAGTAACTTGCAACCTTTGATGGTTTAAATCATTTAGAAGTGTTCTTGATGGAGTTTGAATAAATTGTACCAATACAAAAAATATTGTTGGCACTGGACGAGGCCTTGAAAGCCACTCTAGCAAGGTGGTGGGGGACACACAAACACAACATTACAGACTGGGTACAATGTCACACTTTGATGACATCGTGGTTCTCAGAGCAAGTAGAAGGCTGCGAAGTTAGATACACAGGTCGGAGCTGTCCGAAAGACCATGTGCGAAGTTGCGAGGAAGCCTGGCACACCATTCCTCAAGAGCAGTGGGTGCATACATTCATCAACACACTAGACACAACTCCCATCAACTGGTACCTTCAAGTAGAACTGCGCCTCATCACTGCATATTGGGAAGGTATGACCCAAAACTGTGTAACTACCTTCTTATTTGAAAGCCAATATCCTACAGTGGATCAAGTATTATAGATTGTAAGACATAAAGTGTTCGAGGAGGCACCTAGCCTCCCTTTCGAGCAAGAAGAGGATGAATGGACTACACCTCTTCAGAAACTGCAAGGCTATTATAATATCAATGTTGATGAAGACAATGATCCTAGGAAGGTGAACATCACCGAAACATAAGGCTAAAGAGACATAGAAGGACCAGGAGTTGAGCTACCTTTCATTGGACAACCAATTAAAATCAAGAAAGTCAATTGGAACAGAACAAACACCGAATCTTGCTAATGTTGGAGATTATTGGGATGCTGCCACTATTGATAAGATCACAAAGTTACTGCATGAATATTAGGACTTGTTTCCAACCAAGTTCACTAATATGAAGGGCATTAAAGGGCCCATGGGAGAAATGAAAATTCCCTTAAAACTAGATGCAAGGCCAGTCAAATAGAGATCCTACAGATTGAACCCCAAATATCAGGAAAAAGTGAAGACTGAACTAGATAGAATGTTAGAAGCAAGAATCATAGAACCTGTTGAAGAGTCAGAATGGATAACCCCTATGGTGGTGCAAGATAAGAAGACTGGAGAAATCAGGATTTGTGTAGACATCAGGAAGTTGAATGATGTATGTTTTCATGACCCATTCCCTACACCATTCACTGACGAGGTGCTAGACAACGTAGGAGGACAAGAAGTCTACTCCTTCACTGATGGATTTTCGAGATACCATTAGATCAGGATTGCCAAGGAAGACCGCCATAAGACCACATTTGCAACAGAATGGGGATCTTACCAGTATACAATGATGGCATTTGGATTGAAGAATGCACCAACCATCTTTTCCAGGGTGGTGGTTGAGGCGTTTAAGGAGTTTTTACATAAATTCGTGGAAGCATATTTTGATGATTGGACTGTTTTCAACATTATGTAAAATTATATTGAATGTTTAAGACTAATGTTGTATAAGTGCACACAGTGTCAGATTTCCTTAAACTTGAAGAAGTGCATCTTCTTTTCACCCTTCGGAGTGCTACTGGGTCATATTGTATGCAAGCAGGGATTGTTGGTAGATCCATCTAAGATTTCCATTATAGTTGAACTTCCCCCTCCTACTTCAGTCAAATAGCTGCGCACTGCACTGGAACACACTGAATACTACATGAAGTTCATCAAAGGATATGCACAGATTACAACACCCATGGAGAAGCTTTTGAGGAAAGACTATCAGTTTCATTGGACAGAAGAATGCCATCAGAGCTTTGACACACTGAAACAAAAAATGGTTACTGTGCCTATCTTGGTTTTCCCAGATTGGAGCAAGGAATTTCATGTGCATGTCAATGCATCTTCTATCGCATTAGGAGCAGTGTTAACACAACCAAGAACATGAGACATCGACCACCTATTAGCCTTTGCTAGCAGGAATATATCCACAACTGAGATTAATTACACCACCACCGAAAGGGAAGGTTTAGCCATGGTGTATGCGTTGCAGAAGTTTCGCCACTACTTGTTGGGAGGACATTTAAAAATGTTCACTGATCACTCTGTGCTGAAATACTTAGTCAACAAGCCAGTGTTGGGGGGGAGAATATGCAGATGGCTTCTGCTATTTCAGGAATATGACTTTGATATCATGGTAAAACTAGGAAGGATGAACAAAGGTCCTGACCACTTATCGAGGTTGGAACACAGAGAGGAACCTAATAGTTGGGAGGATACACTACCAGATGCACAACTGTTGGCCATCAGGAAGGTTGCTGATCACTTCACGAAGATAGTATAGTTCTTGTCAACAAGAATGGCACCTAGTGACTATACTTTTATTCAGAAGAAACAATTGGTAGTGCGCGCTGCAGAATTTTCACTTATAGTTGGAAAACTATACAAGATGGGACCTGATGAGATATTGAGGAGGTGTGTTAAGAAAGCAGAGCGACCATTGATCCTCGTTGAAGCCCATGAATGCATCACAGGAGGACACTACACAGGGAAAGCAACAACGCAGAAGATTCTTAGAGCTGGCCTTTGGTGGCCTACTTTACACAAAGATGCTAAGGATTATTACAGAGCCTGTGATGTATGCCAAAGAGTTGGGAAGCCATCTAGAAGAGACGAGGTGCCTTTAGCATCGCAATTGACCTTATAGGCCTTTGAGAAATGCGCCATTGACTTCGTGGGACCTATAAAACCACCAGGAAAGCGCACATGAGCTAGATACATAATCACTACGACAAAGTATTTGACCAGATGGGCCGAAGCAAGAGCAGTCAGGGACTGTAGTGCAACTAGAGATGCGCGCTTCATATTTGATGATATCATAACTAGGTTTGGATGCTCAAAGAACCTGATGAACGATCAAGGCACACATTTTATTAACAAGACCATTGAAGCCTTGACCCAGGAATTTGAAGTTCACCATCAGAAGAGCACGCCATATCATCCACAAGAAAATGGGACAATTGAAGCATTCAATAAGATCTCGGAGAGAATGCTGACAAATATATGCAGTGTGAACATGGATGACTGGGATTTGAGAGTACCAACAATATTATGGGCCTATAGAACCACTTGCAAGAAACTGACCATGCAAACCCCCTTTAAACTGGTCTATGGTCTAGAAGCAATTGTACCCATGGAATATTTGGTTCCTAGTCTGAGAATTGCAGCCTTTACAGATATGGATGACACTGACGATGTGCAAGAGAGGCTTGCACAATTGGTCGAACTAGAAGAAGACATATTTATTGTAGGATTTCACCAACATGTTCAGAAAGAAAGAGAAAAGGCCTACCATGACAGGCATATCAAGAAGAAAGCATTCAAGAAAGGAGATTTGGTATTGGTATATGACAGTAAGTTCATGAGACATCCAGGGAAGTTCAGGACGCATTGGCTTGGGCCATATGAGATTGCCTATGTTACAGAAGGAGGAGATGCGCAGTTGAAGACTTTGACTGGAGAATGGAAGGAAGGATTAGTGAATGGGAGCCGATTGAAATTATATTATGACAACCAAATGCCTCACAGTTCTCAGTAAAAGCAAAAGGAAAAGGGTCTAGGTACTAGGTGCAGTTGAAATTGGGTACCAGACACAGAAAAGACAGTCTGCACAAGGAAGGAAGGGAGGCATAGAGATAAAAGCACAGGTTGCCCTGAGTAGTCTAAAGTCGAAGTAAAACAGAAGAATCATATCCGAAGTGCTTTGGGACGAGTCACAGGTGAGTGTTGGGGGCATGTTGGCCCTTGGGTATGGAAGTAAGCGAATAATAGAGCAGAAAAGATGAAATGAAAATTGCGTGGAAGGCACAGTGACTGATACTGGGTCGAAGTGAGCAAAAGAGCAGAAAAGATAGAGCAAAGTAAGAGAAAGCAAGCCGTTGGATGAGGAGATCGAGGATGACAGATCAACAAGGAAGAGGGACTGTGGACAACTCAACAAGCGAAAGAATATGTCAGCAGATGCCTTGAAGCACCGCGTGTGAAGGAAGGAAAGTCAGGTTGACGAAGCCCTGAAAACGTGGGTCAAGTCGACCTAGGGTTTTAGACACCTAGGGTTTTGGTATCTAGGGTTTTTGACACTTAGGTCTCGACCTAGGGATGTCGATGAGTGATTGTAATGTATAAATAAAGGTCTAAAGGACTTGTGATGGGTTGTTGTTATGGTTGGTGCTAGGTTGGTTGAGAGTCATTGCTGTTGTGTGATCGAGTGAGTACCATTGTGTGAGAGAGAAGTGTTGAGTGAGGGAGCCTTCTGGTATTGTAATATATTCAGCTGGGTGTGAAGATCGACCCTGCAGCTGAGTGCGCAGGGGGGGGGAGACAGAGAAGAGAAGAGAGAAGATCTACTAGCTAAGAGCGTAGACAAGAAATGTATGCTTTCATCTTAATATATTATAAAGCACAGTTCTGTGGAAATATCCCTAGGGAGAGGGTGAACCATGTATATCTTGTGTTATGTGTGATTGATGCTATGTTCTCTGTCATTTGATATGATGCTACTGTGATATTGTGTTAGATTTGAAGTATAAATTGCGTAGTAGGTTTAAGGAAGATAAATAATACTAGGTTGTTGTGTGTTGTTCCTTTGAATCCACTTTGCATTCCTTCTAGTTGTAGACACCTGTGTCCTGCAACCCCCTATAGCTACTTCAGGTGATATTGCATCTGCTTCATAGGTGTTTCCGAAGGGGCCAGTAGTTAGGGCTTGTTGGTGCACTCTTGAGTATTGAACCCTGGGTCTGCCCCAGTGCCAACACACAATAAGGGCTCGAAGATGATGTTTCTACATAAGGTAATTCCACATCCATCCATCACAAACCTCCATGGACTCCATCAATCCTTCTAAACAATGTACTCCACCGAGTCAGTTTCCCCTTGCAAGAACATTGTCATAGCTTAGGTGTCCCTGAGCCAACTCCATGCCTCCAAACAAGAATCTAATAAATCCCATGCTATCTAGGTCTTGATGCCATCCTCCAATATGCACAATGCTCTTGCTCCCAAGTAAGGCATTCTCTAAGCAAGCGAACTCTCCATGTGGCCACAACGAAGGGTGTCCACCAATCTGTCGAGGGAAATCCATCGCCTAAGGGAAGAATACCAAACTGGCACCTAACTAAGGTCAAGCAATCATTAACATAGCTATATCCATCTTGAAAATGCATCATGGACCATCTTCCATGCATAAATCCATCATAAACCATCCAAGGGATGAACATACACCATGTACCCTAAAGCTCACGAAACACCCCACACATGGTGTAAACATTCTCAGAGTAATCCCAAAAACTAACATCAACCACATCTCCACACCCTCTTTCATTTTTAAATATCGCATAGGTTTGAACATGAAGAGGAAGAGTGTGCATATGTTGTACATGATCTACAATAGACTATAATAGTTTGTAATCCAAATTTGCTTCCAAGTAAGATTTCCCACATGTTTGTTAACTCATTTTGAACCATATTAAAAAATATCCATTTCAATGCATAATATCACATAAATCACACCTTGTTAGGCGGTTTCCAATATTTTTAAGAGTCTCTTAATCCCACAAGCATATAGGAAGGTTCACTAGCTTTACACAAAGAAGTAAGGAATTGAAATCTTCCATAGTTGGATATGTTAGGGTTTTATGCGTGCGATAGAGTCTTCCCAAAACTAAAGTTCATTTTGAAATATCATAATACAATTTGTTTATGGATAGAAAACCTAACAATAATCCAAGTTGTTAACTCAATCAATTGTTCTCAATGTTTCTAGGTATTTGGCTATTTATGTGTAAACACCCCAAACATGGTGTAAACACTTTCAAAGTAACCCCAAAAACTAACACCAACCACATCTCCACGTCCTCTTTCATTTTTAAATATCACATAGGTTTGAACATTAAGAGAAAGAGTGTGCATATGTTGTGCATGATCTACAATAGACCATAATATTTTGTAATCCAAATTTGCTTCCAAGTAAGATTTCCCACATGATTGTTAACTCATTTCGAACCATATTAACAAATATCCATTTTGATGCATAATCTCACATAATAGTACACCTCATTAGATGGTTTACAATGTTTTGAAGAGTCTCTTAATCCTAAAAGCATATGGGAAGGTTCACTAGCCTTACATAATGAAGTAAGGAATTGAAATCTTCCATAGTTGTATTGAACCTTGAATGCTAGGGTTTTACGCATGGGATAGAGTCTTTCCAAAACTAAAGTTCATTTTGAAAGATAATAATACAATTTGTGTATGAATAGAAAACCTAACAATAATCCAAGTCGTTAGCTCAATAAGATGTTGTCAATGTTTCTAGATATATGGCTAGTTCTATTTTAGCAAGTGCCTTGTTCAAATCCCCTTTAATAATGTGCACTAATTTATGTTGACAAGTTCATTGTGGATGATATTTACAAATGTGATAAAACATCCCTTGGATTTCCTACAAAATTTTCCTTTTTAAAAAAATACCAAACAAAAAAAGAAAAAAAGAAATGCACAATAAAACCTCTTAAATAATAACAAACTCAAAGGGACTAGAGTGAAGCTTTGCAAAAGATCATGACACCCACTTTGAAAAGTTTAAAGTAAGTGGCTATAATTGTTTTAGTATGTAGGTCATCCCTTTCTTCAAAAATTTGTTGGAGTGAAAGTAAGTTAATTCAATAGAAACCATAGGTTTTTTTAGTATGTAGGTCATCCCTTTCTTCAAAAAGTTGTTGGAGTGAAAATAAGGTAATTCAATAGAAACCATAGGTTTTTTTTAGTATGTAGGTCATCCCTTTCTTTAAAAAGTTGTGAAAAGTTTAAAGTAGGTGGCTATAATTGTTTTAGTATGTAGGTCATCCCTTTCTTCAAAAAGTTGTTGGAGTGAAAATAAGGTAATTCAATAGAAACCATAGGTTTTTTTTAGTATGTAGCTCATCCCTTTCTTCAAAAAGTTGTTGGAGTGAAAATAGGGTACTTCAAAAAGTTGTTGGAGTGAAAATAAGGTAATTCAATAGAAACCATAGGTTTTTTTAGTATGTAGGTCATCCCTTTCTTCAAAAAGTTGTTGGAGTGAAAATAGGGTAATTCAATAGAAACCATAGGTGGAGGTAGGGGAAAATATGTATTGGTGCCTAACCAAGGGTTGTTTACTTTTGAATAAAAGGAGAATTTTATAATGGTAGAAATGGAAGTAGGGATTCTAACTTGGTTAAGAGGAAGTTTTTGTTGGGGCAATAACAAAAAGACAACCACACTTGTAGTGGAATATATTATAAAAGTTGAAGAGTGAGCTCCACATGCATTGGACAAAGAATGTCAAAGAGGGTGTGGGATAATGAGCATTCAGATTGTTCCCCTTATCCAACATAATTTGCCTTCAAATTTAGTAAGAATTTTGTCAGAATCCAGAGTTCCACACCATTGTTAGGACCTTTGACCACGAAACTTTGTCCCTAAGGGTTTTGGCCCGTTTCAAGACGACCTTGATCGTCAAATTTCTGAAAAAAAAAAGTGGAAGGGGTGAAACTTTGCCTCACCGAAAAAACTACCCTCATTGGAAATAGAGCAATTTGAGTGCCCCTTATACAACATCCTTAAAGAGAATGTGAACAAGAAGAAACAAAAGATTTGATTGAGCATTGACTCACATAAGAGTACCAAGACACATCAAAAACACCTCCCTAACGTTAGTGAACCATGTAAGAACCATCAAAGAGAGAACCAAAACCACATACAACTATTAAAAGCCATCATGGCATACGCAAGAGGAAAACCCTAATTGACCCTAATGTGCCTCATCAAAGAGAGAACCAAAACCACATACAACAATGAAGACAACTATTAAAAGACATCATGGCATAAACAAGAGGAAAACCCTCATTGACCCTAATGTGTCTGATAAAAAACACCTCCCTAATGTTAGTGAGCCATGCAAGAACCATCAAAGAGAGAAACAAAACCACATACAATAGAATAGACAATCATTAAAAGCCATCATGACAAAAGCAACAGGAAATTCCGCATTGACCTCAATGCGCCTCATTAAAGAGAGAACCAAAATCACCAAAGACAACTATTAAAAGACATCATAGCAAAAACAAGTAAAAAAAACCCTCATTAACCCTGTTGTTCCAGAGTCTGTACTTAAGGCTAGAAAGTATAGGGTCTAGGCATCTGAAAGTGGTGTGAAAGATAAAAAGGGGGGAGGATCAACCTTTGGGAAAGGAAGCTAAGGCTGATTTCTACGTTGCCTCTGTCTTGCTTCCAAAAGTTCTTGGATACTTATATCCCATTCAATGGTGGCCCATGAACGTTCGAGTTCTACCCGGGTGGTGGCTGTTTTAAGTATGGTGTCGAAAAGGTTCAAAGCGATGGTGGTTTGATCTGACAAGACGGGTTCAATATTGGGCTGTCTGGGAACGAGAACAATCATAGAGGAATAGGGAAAGTTAAAGGAAAGTTCAAGGTTTAGGATGCTGCCTCAATTTTTGGATCGTATAAAGTGTACTCTCGAATCCGAAATCACAGATAGAATGCAAACCAAAGGCCTTTTCCCGTAACTGAGTTAAATTTTTAATAAATCATGTGAGAAATGTGAGAAAACATTAAGCTGTCTATAATGCGAGGCTCCTATCAAGGGAGAATCTCACCCTGTAAACAGAAGAAGAAAAAGACAAGAAGAAATCTAACGAAGCATAAAATATAAAGATCTAAAAAATTCAGAGGTCTTGTACCTCCTAATAGCTGATACAGAGGAAAAACTGCAAACAATTAGACGTCTAAAAGTTGATCACCACAGTAGAGGTTATACTAAATTGCAGTGAAGCATTCATCATACATATATATGCGAAATGAAATTGAATATAAGATAACAGAGGAAACAAACTTATAACTCAGTCTTGACAGAATCAGAAATCTTCGGATTGCTTTGTATTAATTTTCAAACGAAAAAGTCTCTATTACAATCGACCAAAAATGTCCTGCCCTGTTTCTTTCTTCAAAATGCCTATTTATGCAAACTTCTGAACATTTGAATTTCAATCGTTCCCGAAATTTTTAGTTACAAAATGGGAAGTTCAAGCGTTTCGCTTCTTTGCCTTTGTCATCTTTCATGCAGGTGGAGCACCTTCCTTTCTTTACTCTTCAGGTTCTAAAAATAGAACAGGCAGACACATGTTATGATTTGGTACCATAAACCTGTCCTTTCACCTGCTTGGTGCAAGTGACGCACCTCTCTACCAACTGGGCTATCAACCTGGAAGTCTCTGCTTGGTGGTTTGCCTCAAAAGTGTAACAATCCTTCACTAATTGTGGCAACCTTCCTCCCACTTGTTGGTCTTCGACGGTGATAGAACATAACTGTATACTTGGTTTTATCAACCATTTATCCACTTAGACTATGTCAATCTGGTTGATCTGTGATATTTCAGCCCACTCTTTTTCCTCGTTCTCCTTGATATTGAGCAGGTGCTTGTCTATATCGATTTGGACCAGTGTCCCAACGCTGCTTCCATTATCGGGACCCAACAAGCTTTCATCTATCAAGCTGAAGGTTTCTTCACAAGAGTTTCTTACCTCTTTAGCTTGTTCTCTGCTCTCTGATATGTTTCGCTCCCACACCTTCAGAAAGATGTTACCTCTGGTCTGCTCTGGGATGGAGAGCTTGGAATTACTGCCCATTTCCTTTTTCGTCGTGGCTATGACAAACTCTTGGAAAGCGACCCGAGCCACCCCAACTTCTCTTTCTCTCAAAGAGATGTCTTCCAACACTTGATCAATGTTTTGGCAATGGTTTTGAATGGTTTCCACTTTAGCAAGTAAATCTTGTTGAGCTGTTGACACTCTTTTTCGGATTTCAATAGCTTGGGATTGGAATATCCTGATATCTATCACCTGGATCTCGGCAAAATTTAATTTTGCCCGTAATTGCCTTATCAATTCTTCTTGCTGGCTTATCTATGATTGACTGGTCTGGGCCAACAACTGTGTTTGTTCGAGATCAGATTTGAGCCCCTCGATTTCTTTTTGATCGGCTGCTCTGACTAGCTCTAGACCTGTGTTCACCTGATCTCTGACAGTAGCTTCTGCTGTATCTAGCTTAGCTTCCAAAGTTCTGATTAAGCGATTCTTCCGCTTTAATTGTTCTTTTAGGGATCCAACAGAGTATTGGTTGGTTGTAGCAAAAGCCCCCAACGTCCCTGCTATCTGAGTTGCGAATTCCTCTTTTTTCATGGCTTTTCCATCGGCTAGAATTTTGAATTTTTTGGCTACTGTGCCCGCTTCTCGGTAAAGCTCTTGCTTCACAATGACCTTTCTCTTCTTATCGAAGAAAAATTCATTCGGAGGCAACTCTTCTACAGTAATGGGCGTTATTTCTTCACCGAAAATCCATCCCTCACCGGGGTCCCCTTCATGGAGTGTAGGGGAGTGACAGAAGCGATGGGACTGTCGATTTGCTTGGATGATTTCCCCGAGGTGACCTCTGAGGCTGGCTTGCTTGAAGGGTTGGGGGTCTCGGATTCCTGTTTCGGGCCCCCGATTTGTGTTTTCTTTTCCTGATTCTCCTCTTGGACAGGTTCTGAATCTTTGGAGCCCTTGGCTTCCATTTGCTGTACATCTGCGGTCAGTGGGTTCTTACCCTGTAAGATTGGGGGAAGGCAGCTTCGTCGGTGTTCCTAAAATTTGAAGAAATCGGCCATCTCCTTGGGCGACAGGGTTTGAATCTGGCTTAGGACCTCGGCATAAGATCTCGCTCCTCGGAAGATGTCGTCATGAGGTGAATGCTCATGTTCATATCTTTTTAGGCCACAACTCTCCATGTGATTACCCACGACCTTGTGTGGGTCGTGCTTCTTGAACTCAATGTGGACCAGTTTAATATCCTCTAAGACCGCTGCCTCGACTTTTGCGTGTCCAAAATCTAATAAAGAATATGTATTCAAATGAATGGGGAAGGGTGGCCATACCTTCTTCGAAAAACCTTTAAGCTCTTTACTTATGCCACCGATCACGGTTTGCCTGGCGATTTCGTGACATACTAGCCTATTCGGTATAAATAGTGGTAGAGCATACGGGGGCACAAAGGCGCTGAAAACCCTGATGTATGAAAATTCTGCTTCTACATACCAGTCAACCACACTACTCAAGTTGGTGGCAATGCTATCTGAAATCCTGGGCGGTGGGTTACCGAAGATGGAGACATGCATTGGTACCATTACCCAATTGAAAATCTCGTATATGAATTCTGTGGCCTTATCCTCCCAAAGTTTTGAGTGATAGACATGGATAGGCTCAGCATCAGATGGAGTCCAGCTCCAGCTCATTAGAGGGAAATGTGTCATGAAACAAACAACGTCCATGATGTAGGCGGACATGAAAAATCAGGCGGCTTTCCCATTCGCCTTCTACGCCCGATATTCAGTAATCCGACTGGTTAGAATGTTTGACAACAGTTTGGCCCAGTCGAAAGAAAAACCTTCAGCGACTGTGTGAATCAGAGGAACCCACGGGAGGAAAAAGTGTGCATTGTCCTCCTTCCCATACAACCTACAAGTCATCATTGCTATATACCTGAATTGTGGTTCTAAGGAAGAGATTGAATAAACTCTGTTACCATCCGCCCTGAATTTTGTGGGGTGCGAGACCCAATCTTTGATCATATCAGACAAGTTTCTGCCGTATTGCTGGCATTCCTTCTGCTTGAAATCTTTCAGAAACTCAACATTGTACACGAAGTTCGGCGTGGGTGACAGTTGATACATTGCCTGCAAATGTTCTGGTCAAAAAGTCCCAATCGTCACATTCTGCTCGCTGATAATAGTCCTGGTCGGGATGTCCACATGGTCTAGCGCCCATCTGATCATATCATAATAGGGAAGGAGCCGTCGCCTTGCCGCTATTTTGTGCATCTCCGCTTGAACGATGATTTTGTATTTGGTGGCCAAATCATCCTCGTTATCGCTGGAATCGTCTGAGCAATCCACCAATTCAGACTGAAGAATGTCGGAGACATATGACCAAGTTTTGACAGTATCAATACTTCGGGGTGAAGTATCGGAAACAATATCTTTTCCCTAACCTGAACTCTCAACAATCGCCTTGGACGCTTTTCGTGGAGCCATGATAGAGGACTTTGTACTTAGCTCTCCTGTAGTAAAAATGTAGATACAGATAGAAGTTAGCTTGATGAAAAAACTTCTTTGCGCAAAACATAAATGAAATTTGAAATAATGAAAGAAATAACTCTTTATCTTAACCATTTAAAACCCCGGTGTCCTTGTGAACAGAACGGTCAAGGCGTCTTTAAAGAAAGATTTAGCAGTAAAGGCAATATCCTTACCTGTCACTTCGCCGTATTTCAAATAAATGCCATAATTTTATGGCAGGTCCTAACACAAATCAACGCAAAAACATTTAAATTTACCCCGTAGACAGTGCGTGTTAAATTTGTATGAATGCATTTATTGATCCGGCTTAGCTCCTTTAATTAGGCTTGTTTTAGTCTTTAATCTCCTTTTTCGGCGTTCGCTGTATTGGGAGAAAACACCCCTTCCCTTTGAGCCCCCAAGACCCGAAATCGCGATGATGCGATTTAGTTTGAAAAATGTAATCTACATTAAGTGCTTAATTAATCCATGTTTAAAGAATATCGCGACTTCGTGACTCGGGGCTACGAGGTATAGTTCTTTGGAAGAGCGATTGCCGAGTCGCGAAACCCCGACAATGTTTGACTATGGTTTAAAAGACTTACCCCTGACACTAACCCGGGTGACTTTTGGAACCGTCTCGCGACTTCGCGTATCGGAGTTTGGAAACCTTACAACTTGTAACTCCCGAAGAACAAAAGCGCGAGGTAAAAAAAAGTGATAGACTTGCTTAGTGGTTAAGACTATGATGATTTAGAACTATTGTCGGAGTAAATTTTTTGATTGCAAAAATGATATTTCAACCATTTGTAAAAGATTGCTCCAACAAACCCCAATGTTTCTCATCAAAAACTCCTCCCTAACACTAATGAACAATGCAAGAACCATAAAAAAAAACCAAAACCACATACACCAATGGACATAGCTATTAGTAGCTATCATGGCAAAAGCAAGAGGAAAACCCTTATTAACCCCGTTGTGCCTCATAATTCTCACTAATATAGCTATTAGTAGCTATCATGGCAAAAGCAAGAGGAAAACCCTTATTAACCCCGTTGTGCCTCATAATTCTCACTAATGCTTATATACTTTTTATATATTTATATGCATGGTTATAAATATGGTTTCTCAATATAATTTGTTTACATGTAAATTCTTGTACATTGTTATTGAAATCGCTGAAAATGTGATATGGATTGGTAAGAACAATTTAAGATCGTGAATTTTAATCTTAATATTTAATTCAATATTATTCATTATACATATGTTTTTTTTAATATTGAAATGATAAGTGTATTTTTCTTAAAATGTGAACATGTTGAATAAACTAAATTGGCTTGTAATATTTATTTACTTAAGTTTTTTAAGTAAGAAATTATTAGTAAAGGGTATTTATTTTCTCAAAGTTGTTCAAGTTTATATTTTAGTATAGGGAGATGTGTTACTTAACATTATATTAAATAATAATAATAATAAAAAAAATAATAACTAGAGTATAGAGGAGATGATTGAATTAAAATTAAATAATTACATTATTTAAAAAATTAAACATCTAAATCCATCTTAAATCTGAATTTATAAGATGAAACAAATTTATAATTTTTTTTAATAAAATCTTGCTTCCATAAAAATAATAATCTATAAAAATAATAACGATCCATAAAAATAATAATGACGTCTTGCTTCGACTCATCTTCTTCCATGTTATTATGTTATTGAATAGAGACATCCAATAAAAACAATAACAACATCTTTCTTTCTCTAACTCACCACTATCCAATGGTATTAAATTTTAATCATGGTAATCCAATATTAAAATGTAAAAATATTGTGACGAATCGATAAAAAGATAGAACATGGAGAGTAGAATATGTTTTGATATTGGTATGCTTTAATAATTGCAATAGTACACGAATACATGATTTAAGCATGAAGTGTAGTGCATTTAAAATATATGTGCAGTGTTTATTATATAAAAAAAATTAAAGTATTTATAAAAAAAGCATTTACTTATTTCAATTTGATCGTTGTATTCTAAAACTAGCACAATCGACTTGTAGTTGGAGAATGCTGAAAGGTATCGGTCGGCCACTGAAACGCTGATGTGTTAGTTGAAATGACGCCCAGCTTCCATTGCGTCCAGCTACCACTGTCGTAGCTATCACTGCGTCCAACTACAAACGCTTAATCTCAAGGAACATGGCAATGCAAAGTTTTATACATATTAATTTTTCTTAATCAGTTAACTTGTCAATCAATGGTTAGAGAAGTAATTTCTTAATCAAATTAAGTAAATGTGAAAAAGTAAACAAGGTAACAAAAGTATTCATAAATGAAAAGAAGTTATGAGCATTAAATTTCATCCATTGATTAGAGAGTACGATTAAGAATATACCAGCATCTTCAATTGTTAGCCATAAGATTAGAATTTACCAGCATCTTCAATAGAGAGTACGATTAAGAATATACCAACATCTCCAAACAACTTGTACCATAAACAAGTGCATTAACCATGCACCAACCTGTACCAAACAACCTATACCATAAACAAGTGCATTAACCATGCACCAACCTGTACCTCAACCTGTACCATAAACAAGTGCATCAACCATGCACCAAACCTGTACCTCAACTTGTACCATGAACAAGTGCATCAACCATGCACCAAAATTGTACAAATAACATGTCACAACAACCTGTCCAAACAACCTATCACAACAACCTGTCTCATCAATCTTATCAACCAAATCAAATCTACTCACCAAGACAACTCTCAAAGATGTGCATCAACCATGGATAACACAACAACTCATAATCATCACCAAGATCAATATGTGCTTCTAATAATATACCAATACAAGTATGCTACATCATCCATAAACCATGTGTCAACAATAATACTAACAAGTGCCTCCAACCATGTATCAAGTATGTACCAATCATGTATCAACTATTCATAAACTATGACTCATCAAGATGTACCAACATCATTAACCATACACCTCATGTATGTACCAACTCATCAACTACTTGTCTCAACCATGTACCCAAAATGTACCTCAACCAAAAGCCCTAATCAATTTCATCATCCAAATCTAATTTGTAACTCTGTAATAGACCTGGTGTATATGATCACATACATGCAAACCTTCCTTAACTTTAACAACAAGAGACTAGCATTTTCATCAAACTTTTCTTTAGTCTCACATGACTAGTTTTGGATTAGTCAACAACCCTAACTTGAAATAATCATAACTATGTACCTGTAATGAATAAAGATATGAAAATAATACACAATGTTATTCAGTGTGTTTAATACAATTCCTCCAGGTGTCACTACTTGGAACCTCTCAGAAAATGATTTATAGCAAAAATGACATACCTTGTTGAATTCTGACTTATTCTAGAGAGCAAACTTGTAGAGGGTGCCCCGCATGAAATATTTGTTGTATGGATCTGAAAACTTTACACAGAATACTACAAATTGTACTATAACCAACACTTTTGGTCTTACTTAATTTGGATATGTTATGTAGAAGTTATGACGTTTTTACCCGAAACACATGTTTTAGACTAGTTTCAGGATTAGCCACAAATCCTATTTTCCACAGAGTGTAACTCCAAAACTACAACGACCCACAAACTGAAATTTGTACCACATCGGCTTAGATATCCTTTGGTTGCTTCAATCACATGTAGATATTCAATATTCTAAAGTGTGATGTAAAATGAGAGAGCCTTGCCTCTTATTTATACTTTCATGTAGCTTCCTCAAGGGGTTACCTTTTAACCATCTTAACCCACTTTCCTTATTTTAGGGTTAACCAACTTCTAACCGCTTGTCCAATTAATAATTTGTCCATTAAATTTATTATTTAAATAATTTATTTTATATCCACTTTGACTTATAGTACACTTATCACTTCACTTTACCTCAAGGGGTTACCTTCTAACCATCTTAAACCACTTTCATTATTTTAGGTCTAACCCACTTCTAACCACTTATCAACTTAGTAATTTCTCCATTAACTTTATTATTTAAATAATTTCTTTTGTATTCACTTTGAATTATAGTACACCCATCAATTCACTTTATTATTTACCTTCTAAAAATCTCTTAAACCACTCTGACTACTTTGACCTTTTGAGACTTCTAGATGACTCATGAGAGTTTTCCAACTTCACATGGCCATAACTCCTTAACCGTGAGGAGTTATGTGACGTTCCACATACCACTGGAAATGGAATGACATGTACTATCCATATAGAATAATATTACCTGCAAATATATCAAAACTCATACCATTATCCATCAAACAAACTTGGGTCCATTACCCAAACCTGGGTTCTCCAACTTCACATGGCCATAACTCTCTAACCGTGAGGAATTATGTGATGTTCCACATACCACCAGAAATGGAATGACATGTACTATCCATATATAATAGTATTACCTTCAAATATATTAAAACTCATACAATTATACATGAAATAACCTTGGATCCATTACCCAAAACTTTGTGCCACCAGAATTTGCTACCGAACTTTCTCTAAGGGTTGACATCAATCACTAAGGGTTGACATCAATCTACAATATCACTCTCCAATGGTTGGCATCAATGAAAACCAAAAATCCATACCAATTGTCCATCAACCTAAGCCAACTCTCTAACAATCTCCCCCTTTGGCATTGATGGCAACACTTAGTCATGATAACATTCGTGCTTATACTCCTCATCAATGTTTCTATCTCTCCTTAATCTCTCCCCCTTTGACATTAATGTCAAAGGGTATCTCCCTTTGGGGATTCTCCCCCTGACTGAACTCTCGTTGGGATGCTCCCCCTGTCTACATGCCTCTGTGCTCTCTCTCCAAGCATTTTTATCCTACATCTGATAAATATCCCCCCCTTTTCTATCAATGGCAAAGGTATCTTTCCATCTAGGGATGCCCCCCCCAACTGAACTGTCCTTGGGGATACTCCCCCTGAATGGGCTCTTTCTGAAACTGATCTCCCAACTTGAACTATCCTCTTTATGGTGCTTCCTCATGTAAATCTAAGACATATAAGATAAGCATTCAAAAGCATTCATTTTGGAGTAGAAATTACTCTGAGTCTTTGGTGAAGATACTCAAAGGATTCTCATGGAAGCGGTTTTGTAAAGATGTCTGCCACTTGTTCTTTTGTGCCCACATATTCAACTCTGGTGTTCTTCTCTGCAACCTGTTCTCGTAGAAAGTGATACTTGATTGGAATGTGCTTCGTTTTGGAGTGCATCACTGGGTTCTTTGAGATACTGATGGCGCTTGTATTATCACAATAGATTGGAATGGGCTCATCATACTCAACCTGTATATTTGTCAGAGTTTGTTTCATCCATAGAACTTGTGTACAACATGTTGTTGTTGCAATATACTCTGTCTCGACTGTAGATAAATATACTGATGATTGTTTCTTTCTTAGCCATGATAGTAAACACTCACCCAAGTAGAATGCTGCTTTACTAGTGCTTCGTCGGTCATCAATGCAACCTGCCCAATCGACATCTGTGTATGCAATAAGTGATAGATCATTTCCTTTTGGATACCATAATCCAAACTCTTATGTTACTTTGAGATATCTGAAAATCCTCTTCACTGCTAATACATGTGATTCCTTTGGTGCTACTTGAAATCGTGCCATCTGTCCAACTGCCTACATTACATATGGTCTAGATGTTGTCACATATAGTAAGCTACCAATCATTGACCTGTATTTCCTCTGGTTTGTAGACTTTGAATCATCATCTTTGCTCAACTTGCAACTGGTTTGCATATGAGTGGTAACTTATTTGAAATCTTCCATTCCGAACCTCTTTAGCATTTCTCTGATATACTTAGTTTGACAAATAAAAATTCCTTGGTTGCTTTGACATATCTGAAGACCCAGAAAGAAGGATAGGTCTCCAAGTAATGACATTTCAAATTCATTCTGCATATCCTTTGCAAATTTCTGGCTTAACCTGTCATTAGTACTTCCAAAAACAATATCATCAATATAAATTTCAATTAATAAAATACTACATTGAGTTACCTTGATGTAGAGGTTGTTTTATGCGCTTCCTTTCCATAGTTCGTAGAGAGTTTTGTCATTGTTTTTTCTGAGCATTACTCTGTTTTAAATGTGAACTGTTGTATGCACTACACATGTCCAAAAAATATCTGTCAATTTGGAATCCATTAGCATTGTTCGAGCCATTTCCTGTGTAATTATCATCCATTATGATAATGTTCCTTTGTCTCTGAACCACTCTCTAAACCAATCTATGAATCCATGCTCTCTTCCACTTTCATATATATGTCCAAACTTGTTAAGTATTCTTACAAATCCATCTCTGTCCATACTATCCAAGACTCTACTCACGTAATTGTCCATAATGCTGACCCATTTATCACTATACTATCATGAAGTCTTGATTAATCTATCAAATTGTACTTATGCTAACTGACTGCTCTGGATCTGTCTTCTCAAACTCTGCAAGTTGCTCGAAGGATGATTCTTTGGTCTATCACAGCTATCGCATAGACTCCCCCTGTCTAATATTCATATTACCTAGGAGTCTCTAAGCTGGATGAATTAGAACAATTCCTGCTCTGATGTGTATTCATCATCGTCTTCAATTGTAGATTCATCATCTCTTTGAGCTCTCACTTCTTTCTTTCTGTGTATGGATTCATCTTTCACTACAATACCTGAAAGTACAATCTCTTGAACCTGTTCCTTATTTACTTGTCCTTCTTTTCTTTCATTTATTTTCCAAACCTTTCTATATCCGACATCCTTCCATTTCTCTATAGATTTTTCTTCATCTCGTTTTATTGCCAATCTTGCGATCTCTGGGACCTGGTCTTTGTTCACATGTTCTTCATGTTTTCTTATCCATACTTTCTTATATTTGATATCAATGTTCTCTTTCATGGATGTATCGATCATGCTTCTACAATCACGAGCTATGTGTCAACAGTTATGGCATTTGTAACATTCAAAGTTACATGGGGCCACATAGGCATTTCTTGCTTGAACATTTCTTTTATAATCCCTACAATCTGCAACCTTATGTCCAAATTTAGTACAATAAAAACAATGACCATAAAAGAAATTTGCATACCTGGGAGTGAATGCTCTTCTTTGTGGTGTAGTCCTTCTGAATTTCTGCCTTGACTAATCATGATCATGATTGAAGATTCTTTGTGGCTTGAAGATGGATGGTCTTCTTGAAGATGTATCTTTATTAGTTTTCTTAGATTTTGGTTGACCATGATTCATTCATTTGAGTACTTTTGCATAACTCTTTCTATTTTCTTCATTCTTCTTTTCTAGCAACGTAGAGTGCTTATCTTCATTCTCTACAACTGATGTGGATGTTTCTGTCTCTTCAACATTCTTGTTGAGCTTGACAATTTTGACTCTTAGTGTGACAACTTCTTCTTCAAGATTCTCAACCTCTTCTTCTTTCTTCATTATCTGAGACTTCATGACCTATTCTGTTCTCTTTGCTTCTTCAAGTTGGATTTTCAATGTAATTATTTATTCTTCCAGTCCTCTCTCTTCTTGACCAAACTTTTCCTCAAGTTGGTTTAAGTCATTGGTTCTTTCCTTGAGATGATCCATCACTATCTTTTCTCTCTTTTCTGCTTCTTCCTTTTGTGCTGCTATGTTGGCTTCTAAACATTTCTTTTGATATTCTAGAGTTTCTTCAATTCTTCTGGTCTCTTCTAGTTGAGCTCTTAAATTCTTGATGACCTTCTGATGTTTTTCGAAACCTTGAACACTTTCCTTTTGCTTCATCAATTCTTTCTTGGATGACTTGTTTTCTTCTCTTTCTTTCTTTAGATATTCAATTGGACCAATCAATTTTTCTCTGTAATCAACTTCTGCTTCTTCATACTCTTCCTCTTCTGAATTTGTCTGACATGATGAACATCTTTCTTCTTGTTCTGTATCTGCATCTTCTTTGACATTTTCTGAATCTGCGATGGATGAAGAATATATGTCATGTAACTTATCCCAAATTTCTTTGGCTGATGAACATTTACCAACCTTTTCTCTTACCGTATTAGGTAATCCTTTTTAGATGAAATCCATTGCTATTTTGTTATTCTTCTTCAATTCCTTCTTGGCTGTAGTCTTTGCCCTTTTTTAACTATCATATCCTGTAACAACTGATAGCCAAATATAATGTCCCAGTGCCTGTAAAAATACTTTCGTCCTTATGCTCCACATCTCATACTTAAAACCATTCTAACCATTAAACATTGATACTCCATTCTCAGAATAATCCATGATCTCCTTCCAGTGGTTAAAAAGTTTCTTGAAGGAACCTTCTCTGATTCTAATTATTGGATTACTGAGAAGGGGAAGGGGGGNGAATCAGTAATAGAGAAATTTAATCATTTTTCACCATAAAAGACAAGTGTTATATCAATGTAGCATTATCATTCAATAGTTGCAGAGGAAATAAATAATGAACAAATGAGCAATCACACACATACACAGTACACCAGTGTTTTACATG
This sequence comes from Picea engelmannii, assembly GCA_009831015.1. Classification (NCBI taxonomy): domain Eukaryota; kingdom Viridiplantae; phylum Streptophyta; class Pinopsida; order Pinales; family Pinaceae; genus Picea; species Picea engelmannii. The sequence goes on along the minus strand of ML808491.1, from coordinate 202,694 downwards.
GAAAGAATTACATTCATTGGAAGCACCAACTTCCTTTGTTTTCCAGCTGCAACTGGAAGGAGGCTCCAACCCCCTAGTTTCTCAGGCTACAACCTGAAGGAAGCTCCAACTCCCCAATTCTCTGGCTACAACCCCCTATGTTCTCCGGCTACAACCGAAAAGTGGCTACAACCACCTGTCCTTGCCCCATCCAACCACCCTGACGTAGAAGTAGAATGATGGAACCACTGTCACACTATCACTGTGAGATATAATGCTGTAAACCTGTACCAATCAACCTGCACCAAACAACCTATACCAATAACCTGAACCATGCTTCAACCATGCATCAACCTGTACCATAAACAAGTGCATCAGCCATGCACCAAACTATACCAAACAACCTGTAGTCAACCTGTACCATAAACAAGTGCATTAACCATGCACCAACATGTACCAAACAACCTGTACCATAAACAAGTGCATTAACCATGCATCGACCTGTATCTCAACCTGTACCATGAACAAGTGCATCAACCATGCACCAAATCTGTACCTCAACCTATACCATGAACAAGTGCATCAACCATGCACCAAACCTGTACAAATAACATGTCACAACAACCTATCATAATAACATGTAACATCAATATTATCAACAAAATCATATCTACTCACCAAGATCAATCACCAAGACAACTCTCAAAGATGTGCATCAACCAAGCATAACACAACAACTCATAATCATCACCAAGACAACTCTCAAAGATGTGCATCAACCATGGATAACACAACAACTCATAATCATCACCAAATCAATATGTGCTTCTAATAATATACCAATACAAGTATGCTACATCATCCATAAACCATGTGTCAACAATAATACTAACAAGTTCCTCCAACCATGTACCGAGTATGTACCAATCATGTATCAACTACTCATAAACTATGACTCATCAAGATGTACCAACATCATCAACTATACACCTCATGTATGTGCCAACTCATCAACTACTTGTCTCAACCCTGTACCCAAAATGTACCTCAACCAAAAGCCCTAATCAATTTCATCATACAAATATGATTTGTAACTCTGTAATAGACATGGTGTATATGATTACATACATGCAAACCTTCCTTAACTTTAACAACAAGAGACTAGCATTTTCATCAAACTTTTCCTTAGTCTTACATGACTAGTTTTGGATTAGTCAACAACCTTAACTTGAAATAATCATAACTATGTACCTGTAATGAATAAAGATATGAAAATAATACACAATTTTCTTCAGTGCGTTTTATGCAATTCCTCAAGGTGTCACTACTTGGAACCTCTCAGAAAAGAAGTTATAGCAAAAATGACATACCTTGTTGAATTCTGGTTTATTCTAGAGAGCGAACTTGTAGAGCATGCCCCACACAGAATATTTGTTGTATGGATCTGAAAAATTTACACAGAATACTACAAACTGTACTCTAACCAACACATTTGGTCTTACTTAATTTGGAACTGTTATGAAGAATTTATGACATTTTTACCCGAAACACATGTTTTAGACTAGTTTCAGGACTAGCCACAAACTCTATTTTCCACAGAGTGTAACTCCAAAACTACAACAACCCACAAACTGAAATTTGTACCATAGCTACTTGGATATGTTTTATCAATGGCCTATCAATTTGATGGTCTGAATCATTCTAGAAAAAAAGTTATTGCTAAAATGATGAGATGACCTGCAAATAACATACCTTATAAAACATCATCAAAAGAATAATCCTCCCTTGAATTTCGACCTTCTTTACTTCACCTTCTCTCTGAAATTCGGCTTAGATATCCTTTGGTTACCTTAGGAACCTGTATATATTCAATATGCTCAAGTGTGATGTAAAATGATAGAGCCTTGCCTCTTATTTATACTTTCATGTAGCTTCCTCAAGGGGTTACCTTTTAACCATCTTAACCCACTTTCCTTATTTTAGGGTTAACCAACTTCTAACCACTTGTCCAATTAGTAATTTATCCATTAACTTTATTATTTAAATAATTTTTTTTGTATCCACTTTGACTTATAGTACACTCATCACTTCACTTTACCTCAAGGGGTTACCTTCTAACCATCTTAAACCACTTTCCTTATTTTAGGGCTAACCCACTTCTAACCACTTGTCAACTTAGTAATTTCTCCATTAACTTTATTATTTAAATAATTTCTTTTGTATTCACTTTGAATTATAGTACACTCATCACTTCACTTTATTATTTACCTTATAAAAATCTCTTAAATCACTTTGACTACTTTGACCTTTTGAGGCTTCTAGATGACTCATGATGGTTCTCCAACTTCACATGGCCATAACTCTCTAACCGTGAGCAGTTATGTGACGTTCCACATACCACTGGAAATAGAATGACATGTACTATCCATATAGAATAGTATTACCTGCAAATATATCAAAACTCATACTGTTATCCATCAAACAAACTTGGGTCCATTACCCAAACCTGGGTTCTCCAACTTCACATGGCCATAACTCTCTAATCGCAAGGATTTATGTGACGTTCCACATACCAACGAAAATAGAATGACATGTACTATCCATATAAAATAGTCTTACCTTCAAATATATTAAAACTCATACCATTATACATGAAACAACCTTGGGTCCATTACCCAAACCTTTGTGCTACCAGAATTCGCTACCAAACTTTCTCCAAGGGTTGACATCAATCACTAAGGGTTGACATCAATCTAAAATATCACTCTGCAATGGTTGACATCAATGACAAACATAAATCCATACCAACTATCCATCAACCTAAGCAAACTGTCTAACAACTATAATTGTTTTAGTATGTAAGTCATCCCTTTCTTCAAAAAGTTGTTGGAGTGAAAATAGGGTAATTCAATAGAAACCATAGGTTTTTTAGTATGTAGGTCATCCCTTTCTTCAAAAAGTTGTTGGAGTGAAAATAGGGTAATTCAATAGAAACCATAGGTGGAGGTAGGGGAAAAGATATATCGGTGCCTAACCAAGGGTTGTTTAATTTTGAACCAAAGGAGAATTTTATAATGGTAGAAATGGAAGTAGGGCTTCTAACTTGGTTAAGAGGAAGTTTTTGTTGGGGTAATAACAAAAAGACAACCACACTTGTACTGGAGTATATGATAAAAGTTGAAGAGTGAGCTCCACCATTGGACAAAGAATGTCAAAGAGGGCGTGGGATAAGGAGCATTCATATTGTTCCCCTTATCCAACATAAATTGCCTTCAAATTCAGTAAGAATTTTGTCAGAAGTCAGAGTTCCACACCATTGTTAGGACCTTTGACCACAAAACTTTTCCCCTAAGGGTTTTGGCTCGTTTCAAGACGACCTTGATCGTCAAATTTTTGAAAAAAAAAGTGGAAGGGGTGAAACTTTGCCTCACCAAAAAAACCGCCCTCATTGGAAATAGGGCAATTTGAGTGCCCCTTATACAACATCATTAAAGAGATTGTGAACAAGAAGAAACACAAGATTTGATTGAGCATTGAATCACATAAGAATACCAAGGCACATCAAAAACACCTCCCTAACATTAGTGGACCATGTAAGAACCATCAAAGAGAGAACCAAAACCACATACAACTATTAAAAGCCATCATAGTAGAAGCAAGAGGAAAACCCTAATTTACCCTAATGTGCCTCATCAAAGAGAGAACCAAAACCACATACAACAATGAAGACAACTATTAAAAGACATCATGGCATAAGCAAGAGGAAAACCCTCATTGACTCTAATGTTTCTGATAAAAAACACCTCCCTAATGTTAGTGAGCCATGCAAGAACCATAAAAGAGAGAACCAAAACCACATACAAGAACATAGACAATCATTAAAAACCATCATGACAAAAATAAGCGGAAAAACCATCATTGACCCAATATGCTTCGTCAAAAACTCCTCCCTAACACTAGTAAACCATGCCAGAACCATCAAAAAAGAACCAAAACCACATACAACAATGAAAATAGTTATTAGTAGCTATCATGGCAAAAGCAAGAGGAAAACCCTCATCAACCCCGTTGTGCCTCATAATTCTCACTAATGCTTATATACTTTTTATATATTTATATGCATGTTAATAAATATGGTTTCTCAATATATTTTGTTTACATGTAAATTCTTGTACATTGTTATTGAAATCGCTGAAAATGTGATATGGATTGGTAAGAACAATTTAAGATCGTGAATTTTAATCTTAATATTTAATTCAATATTATTCATTATACAGATTTTTTTTTTTAATATTGAAATGATAAGTGTATTTTTCTTAAAATGTGAACATGTTGAATAAACTAAATTGGCTTGCAATATTTATTTACTTAAGTTTTTTAACTAAGAAATTATTAGTAAAGGGTATTTATTTTCTCAAAGTTGTTCAGGTTTATATTTTAGTATAGGGGAGATGTGTTACCTAATATTATATTAAAAAATAATAAAAAATAAAAAATAATAACTAAAGTATAGGGGAGATGATTAAATTAAAATTAAATAATTACATCATTTAAAAAACTAAACATCTAAATCTATCTTAAATCTGAATTTATCAAAAACCGAGATGAATCAAATTTATAAATTTTTTTAATAAGATCTTGCTTCCATAAAAATAATAATCTATAAAAATAATAACGATCCATAAAAATAATAATGACGTCTTCCTTCGACTCATCTTCTTCCATGTTATTATGTTATTGAATAGAGACATCCAATAAAAACAATAACAACATCTTGCTTTCTCTAACTCACCACTGTCCAATAGTATTAAATTTTAATCACGGTAATCCGATATTAAAATGTAAAAAGATTGTGGCGAATCGATAAAAAGGTAGAATATGGAGAGTATAATATGTTTTGATATTGGTATGCTTTAATAATTGCAATAATACACGAATACATGATTTAAGCATGAAGTGTAGTGCATTTAAAATATATGTGCGGTGTTTATTATATATAAAAAAATAAAGTATTTATAAAAAAAGTATTTACTTATTCGGTGTTTATTATATAAAAAAAATTAAAGTATTTATAAAAAAAACATTTACTTATTTCAATTTGATCGTTGTATTCTAAAACTAGCACAATCGACTCGCAGTTGGAGAATGCCGAAAGGTATCGGTCAGCCACTGAAACGCTATTGTGCTAGTTGAAACGATGCCCAGCTTTCAATGCGTCCAACTACCATTGCCGTAGCTATCACTGCTTCCAATTACAAACGCTTAATCTCAAGGAACATGGCAATGCAAAGTTTTATACATATTATTTTTTCTTAATCAGTTAACCTGTCAATCAATGGTTAGAGAAGTAATTTCTTAATCATATTAAGTAAATGTGAAAAAGTAAACAAGGTAACAGAAGTATTCAGAAATGCAAGGAAGTTATGAGCATTAAATTTCATCCATTGATTAGAGAGTACGACTAAGAATATGCCAGAATTGTTAGCCATAAGATTAGAATTTTAGATTAAAAGGTGATTAATTGTGCCCATTATCAATAAGTATATGCCTTTCGACCTAAAAATATTTGTAAATTAATATAAATTTAACTTTTGAAAATAAAAACAATTAGAATATAAAGATTAACATTTACTTCGAGATCATGGACTTATTTAATGGGACTGGTTTAATTATACAATAATTTTTTTAAAGCGGTGGAAATTTGGTGATATAAGAATTCAAAATTTGTATTGATTATGAAGTCTGATTTATTAATTATATAATTATTTTTTGTTAAGCGGTGGGAATTTGGTGACATAAGAATTCAAAATTTGTATTTATTATGAAGTCTAATCTATTTTTGAAGGAGTTAGGACCATTTAGAATTAGGTAAAATTTGAAGGCTATCGTTTTATTATGCGGGAAATTTGACTTATGATGGATATAATATAATTTTTGTGATACTCATATAAGATTCGTTGAGAAAAGGATCTTTTTGTTATAAGATTATATTAGGTTTTTAATAAACATTTAAACTTACGTCATTATGGTAGTATAATTAAAATGTTCTATATATAAATATTGATACAATTTCTTATGGTGCTAGGGGTTAATTGGACCTCCTTGTGGAGGTAGGGGAGCATATCTACTATTATTGAAGGCATGGGAGTATATCTACTACTATTGAAGGCAAGGTAACAAATTTTCTACTGCTCGACTAAGAGTTGTTTCCTTTTGAATTGCAAGAGAGCTTTGTAATGGTGAGATTATAGATAGGGTTTATTGCTAAGCTAGTAAAAAGAGGTATTGATAAGAGGGTAACTACATTGTCGACGTGACTCGTTAAAAAAACTAAATAGTATGATTCATGTGCATTAATGGATAAAGAATGATAAAGACAATGTGGATGAGAAGATAAAAGAGATTTGATTGAACACTACTACGTGGAAGAGTATGTTTGAGATCACTAGAAGCACTTACCTACATGATGTCGGTGCAACTGTTGTGGAGATGAATCCATTTTGCTATTGTTTTTTTTGTAAGCTAGCTTTTGTATTACTTTTCATAAACTGAGAGTACAAAAAATATCATTGACATTGGTGTTGAGGCCGCCAATAGAGGAAACCAACCCCACCACCAAGTGTTAAAGTTCCATAATATTGCATTGTGACAACTGAAGATTGACATAATTACATAGTTTGATCTAAAAAACAGCCAATGCGTCTGATAATGCCAAGAAAAATGGTGTTGTAGACTACCAGACCAAGTAAAGACCAACAAAACCAAAACATAGCAAGCCATGAAAGCTACTTGGGAAGATTGTTGTAAGGAAATGCATGCCTGGATGACTCCAGCCATTTTGGAGTCATGATGGCCTGAAGAAGCTCCTCATCACTGCAACGATTTTGTGGGTCTTTCGCTCATGAGTCCATTAGTCAATCCAGTCGAAATTTTTGCTCGTCGTTGTCCTTGTGAAGCTCCTCGGATAATCTCACGTTGCACCTCGATGAATCTTGGATGGGGAGGTGGAGTAGAGTGGGAGATGGAAGTAGTAGTAGGTTTGGGGGCGAGAATGTTGGGTGTGGAGGTCAGGGGTTGAGGAAAGTTGGGTTTGACATCACCAGGGGTGTCTGGGATATCATTGCGGGGCTCCATGACTGTGTGGCAAGGGAAATTGCACTCATAAATGGCAGAGTGGGAGGTTGGAATGCTACGACCCGAAAGATGCAAGTTGAAGCTGCTGGCTCTCTTCAGTCGACCTCTCCCTTGAGGCATGAAAATGCACTAGCACATAATAGAACGCAGGTAAAGTACACACAATGAGCAAAAAACAAAACATAACAACGAGCACAAAACAAAACAGAACGATGACCAATGGCGACGAGCATAGAACAAAATGTGGGTAAAGCACACACAAGGGGGGCGAGACTAGAGATCAGGCAACCAAAAACGAGGGGCGAAGAGATGGAGAACATGAAATGGCATAGAAAATCTTAGGGCGAGGTGAAGATCTATAACTATGAGCGCCATTATGAAGGTGTCAATCACTCTGTACCGGAGGGATTGACGACTCATACTCTTTGCACGCATAAGGAAAGAAACCAGGACTTGGTGGAGCGTCTGCTTGGGAGGGAGGCTTGTCAACCATAAATGAGTGTCGTCGAATACCAAATCCAAGGTCGATGGGATCAACGTTGACATGGCTCTGAAAGGTATTAACGGTGTGACGAGGTGGCACCCCATCTAGGGTTGAAAAATTGGAGGAGACGGGGGTGGGATTTGATCCACTTATGTGTGCACATGTCACAATATTATTTAATATAATATCTCTGGGTGCAACCACACATTCGACCACTACCTCAAGGTGCCCCCATGGCTCTAGGTTAGGCCCTCACGAGAATTGAACCTTTCCCAATGGTGAAAAACTCTTTGCTTTTAACCATTGGATCCAAACCCTTTGGGCACCATCTCGCCATTGTCGATAACCATGCAAGAACAAATCAAGAGATAACCAACACCAAATAGAATAATTAAGATAGTTGTTAGGATCCATCCTGGTAGAAATGAGAGGAAAACCTTCATTGCCCCAACATGTCATCATATACATATTGTTTATCTATGTAGATTATATCCATTGTTTTATAGTTTGTCAATGTGGTATTGGTTCGATGGTCAAGCAATATGATGATAATCCTCTACCAAAGTTTAAATCCTCGAGAGACATGTTTCACCTCTTGTGGGTTGTTTCATCCATGCAAACATGATGTTCTATACAATTGGGGCCAAGTGCAAGTCACAAGTAACTTTGAAATAATAAATACTCCACCCGTAACTTTTTAACCTAAATATCGTTGAGGGGCCCATAGCTCGAATGGTGAGGAGGTAAGTTTCACACTTTCCCATCCTAGATTCAAATCCCCAATGAGACATTAGGCCTTTGTGATAACACTAAAAGGGTAGATGTCCCCTTCCAAGTGTGCCTTAAGACGTCCCAACCCTTGCTAAATCACAAGTTATTGATATATCTGGCTTGTGGGTTATTGGATATACTCTTACATTATATTGGTAGTCAATCGATTTAATCCCGAACTTAACCCAAATTACTCTAACCAATTACCAATTCCCATAGTTAAAAAAAAAAACTTTTTAACCTAATTATTACCATTAATTCATTATAATACTACCCTATTGGAAAAACATATTATTGGTATTATTGTTTTTTTTTTGTTTTCTAGTTTGTCTGTGACCTGCATGACTAGCCTGTGGCTGAGACACCACGACTCAGGGGCATCTAAGCCGTCTAAATCACTCGGAGATCGCACCCGGCCTGAGCCACACCAACTCTTAACATGGATGGATTTTTCGTCTCCACAGGTTTCAAAACAATGACTTTAACATCACAAAGTACCTTAGCAACACACTCCATCACCCCAATTATCCTACACCTCGGGGACATTATTAATATTATTGTTGAAATGGAAAGACATTTAATTTTTTTTTCCATGAACAAATCAAGGCCGAAGTCTGATCACATAGGTGTATCAATCCAGTGTTGATTTTTAAAAATATTTTGTGTCGTATTAAATGATGCACACGTATTTGAAAGCTTTACCATTAGTATTATGTATTGTCTTTCAAATATGCAATAGTTGATTGATCCAGAACTTGTCACTCACAAAAGTTTGAGCCGAATCAATAAAAGTTAGAAGATTAGAGTGTTGATTGATCCAAAACTTGTCACTCACAAAAGTTTGAGCCGAATCAATAAAAGTTAGAAGATTAGCGTGTTAGACTATGTTTTGATATTGATGTGTTTTAATAAATCTAATATACCATAAACTAGTGAAGCTTATTGTATAGTGCATTTCTAGTACAAATGACATGTTTATTATAATATATATATATATATATTAAAGAATAAATAAAGAGTTTAATTTATATTTGTTAGGTGAGAGATTAAATTAATCAGGGTTAATATTTGGTTTTATGTGTGAGACTAATGCTAAATGTTAATTGAAAGTACATGATTTTATTGGAAGTAGATTCGACGATAATCACAAGGGATATTGGTTTTCTAGGTCGAAATTGGTTTTTAGACTTGGAGTAAGACTTAGAACTATTTCTAATTGGTTAAGAGCTAGTTTTCCTTGGACATAAAGAAATAGGTTAATGGCCCAAGACCCGGAGGCATCTAGTATGAGTGGAAGTCTGCCTCCTTATGGACTACTAGTGAATCATCTCAAATATTGTGATTCTTATTGAATAATAGTAATGAACCAATCTACATTCATGGATAACAACTAGTAATAGTTATCCTCGCTATTAATTAACAATTAAATTATGATATATTTTACCACTTTTTTAAGGTGTACCCAATATCATCATCAAACTTATTAAATATATATATAAATTTAAATTATATAAAATTAATGTCTTTATCTTTAAAAGAAGAAAATGAAGAATGACATGTAATTTTGGGTTGTGGAATTATATAATGAGCAAATTTTTGTTGGTTTCATTTTGATAGAATGTTGCATAATATTATTAATAAAATAAAACATCATAATAATTAAAACGAGTTATTATTGGAAGGTAAAATACTTAGCCTATAAAAATCATTATGTATGATATTAAAAATAATGAGTCATAGTATATAGTGCTTTGAGGAGAAAGTAATATACATAAGTAAACGTGTTTGTGAGTCAAAATAAATAGGTGGAGCACGACATCGTTGGAATCAAACTCGGTGTTGATGAGTCATGTTTGAAAAACTCCATGAATGGAATAATTTTATTAATGCAAATAATGTATAAATATAATATAATATATAAATATAATGATTTATGACTTTTGGTTTCATTTTCCAAAAGTTTGATGATTTTTCTAATTGAGTTTTTATATTTTTCTAAATTAAATATTTACAATAATATATACAATATACCATAATAATTTATACAATATACAATATAATATAATTATATAAATATAATGATTTATGACTTTTGGTTTCATTTTCCAAAAGTTTGATGATTTTTCTAATTGAGTTTTTATATTTTTCTAAATTAAATATTTACAATAATATATACAATATACCATAATCCTAAGGATTAGGTATTTAATATTCTCTTCATTAATCTAAAAAGGTGTTTGTAAGTTTAAGTATTTTTTTAAATTTTTAAATTTTTTTTCTTCTAAGTGTTTTGGTAACAATGATTGTAATTTGCCCACTCGTGGAATAATGTATCAAATGAATGGTCTTGGCCTCTACAAGATGTCGAATTAAATGGGACTTTGTGTGGACGTGCTTTGTTCTATCATGGAAGCTAGGATTATTGGCCAACTTGATTGTAGAAGTGTTGTCAATCAAAAGTGGGGTGGCATTCACTTGTTTATCCTGCAAATCCTCTAGTTCCTTCTTGAGCCACGCAATATCCTTTGTTGTCTCTGCAACAACCACATATTCTTCCTTTGTTGTGGAATTTGTTGGAATAGACTGTCTACGTGATTTCCAAGAGATGGTTGTTGATCTAAGACTCACGAGGTGATCTAAGACTCCATTTTCCTTATCCCCATCAAAGTTTGAATTAATATGTCCAACTAGTTTGAAGTCCTCCACCATAGAGTATTTGAGTCCAAAGTCTTGAGTTCTCTTCAAGTACCTTAGAACTCTATTTACAACATACCGATGTCCTTCACAAGGTTTTTTCATTAACCTATAAAGGACCCCAATTGTAAATGAAATATCTGGTATATTAGTGGTAAGGTAGACAAGACTCCCCACAAGCTATCTATATTTAGCTGCATCCTCAAATTCATTCCCTTTTTTTGATGTTGTCTTCAAATTTTGCTCCATTGGAGTAGAGAGAGGATTACAATTAGCCATGCCAAATTTATTCAACAACTCTCCAATATGCTTCTTTTGGGAGATGAATATATACCTTGGATTCTAAGTTACTTCAATATTCAAGTAGTAGTGAACATGTCCCATGTTTATCATATCAAAACCTTTCTTCAATTCTTTTGTTGTGGATGCAACACATGCTTCATTGTTCCCTGTCATCAAAAGATCGTCTACATACACCACACGATATATAACAATTTTTCCAACTTTCTTGACAAACAATGTTGCATCATCAAGATTAAAATGCTTGAAATTGATCTTCAAAAGATGCTCAATTAGCTTTTCATACCATGCATGAGGTACTTGCTTTAGGCCATGCAGAGACTTTATGAGCTTGCATACCTTGTGGTTTTTACCCTTTAAAACAAATCCTTCTGGTTGAGACATGTAGACGTTCTCTTTCAAATCTCCACTTAGGAAAGTTATCTTCACATCCATGTGATGAATCTTCCACCTATTTTGTGCTAGCAAAGCCAACAAAGCACAAATGGTAGCTATTGTAGAGGAAACTCTCATATGAATAGGGGATTCCTTTCACTAACTTGACTAAGGTTAGTGACAAACATGGGATAGATCACTATGACCTTTCACACTATACCTAAGAGTTGTACATACAATCTATGCTAATAAGAAAGGAGGGCAAGCCTTATCTTTTGCCGGTGTTTGTTCTCATGTCATCCCATTTGATGCAACTCCAAGACTTCGCTCCTAGATCTTGCAATCATTTACCTTCACATGTATAACAAAATACACCTCCCTCAAACTCATTTGGCATAAAAAGAATGCCAGTTACAACCAGATCTAATCTACTTTGCTCAAGAAAAAGTATATATACCAATGTTTAAAAATAACATACAATAAATTACACACAATGGAGGGTGAATGCCATAGCTCGATATTAATAATAGAAGAAAGTACAACAAGATTGTGTTTACCTTGAGACCATGCAATACTTTCGGGCTCCAAGCTTTAGAGTTCCTTCCTTTACCACTCTTGATTGCTCTCCACCAAAACGAGGACACTTCAACTCTAGAATCTCTCTCTATTTCACCAACACAACGACTCTCAAACTCTAGATTCTCCCCCATCCCCTCAATTTGGCCTCTTCTTATAGGAATTTAAAAGAGCTTGGATATAGGCTTCATGTCATGTGAATTAGGTGGATACAAGTCATAGATAGGCTTGATGGCATGTGAATTAAGAAATTACAAGTCATAGATAGGCTTCGTGTCACGTGAACTAAGCAATTACAAGTAATGCACAAGTTCCATGATCAATTATGAGCTTTTGCCAACCTATTATGAGATTTTTCTCTATTGTGAGCTTTTTCCAACTCACTATGAACTTTCTTCTCAATTATGAGTTTTTTTCTCAATTATGAAATGATTCTTGTTTCATAATTATATGAAATTGGGACAAAATAAGTATTTCCTTGTGAACTCATTATCATATTTTTACTCAATTATGTAATTCTAGCCTCATAACATCTAATAACATCTTTGCAAGGTCTATGGTGGAAAATACAAGTATAATACATGCCCCCTAATGTATGAGGTCAGAAGAGGAATTGATGGCTGAAATACATTACAAACAATTGTCAACCACACACACACACACACACATCATCATCATCATCATCATCTCCAAGGTAGGCATACCCATACTTGGATGTAGGAAAAAGCATGGCCACCAACATAATACACCGTGGATCCATGAAATGATCTGCAAGACCATGGCCACAAAAAGTACATGGTGGATCCATGTCATAAAAGAGATCATAGCCATGAGCAATACAATGTGGATCTATGTCACAATATACATCAGGAAGACATCCAAGACCATTGAAAGTGCCAATGTGTTTTTTCAAAGTACTCACACAATAGTGATATACTCCAACGCAACTTGGGAGGGGTAGTATAAATGGGTGATGCCCCCGAGCCCATGGTCTTCAATCAAACCCTGTCGATGGTATGATTCCACGACATGAAAATGGACGAGCTGATGTTGAGCATGGTAGAAATCGCCTGATTACCGGTCATTGATGAAACCATTAACAAATGCGAGGGTACCCACAAATAATGAAAATGGACCCTAAGGTACCTAGTACAATCTAGCGAGTGTGAATATAGTAGTTGATGTCAAACACTCATAGAATAGATTGATTAAGAGTCAATGAGGTAAACCCACTATCAATCACAAGGAATCTTTCCATTAAGGATTGTAAGCTTCAATGTACTAACTAGTTTCTAGATCCACTTCCCAGATAATGAGCTAGTGTCGATAGGAGGAGATGCATCAAAGGAGGGCCTTCATGTATCCCCCATTAATCGACGTGAAACAATAACCAAGAGATGTTGTGAAGAGATAGAATCACCAAGGACAAATGACATAGAGATGGTCGACATGAAAGGTCAACAAGATTTCAAAATGGCCGACTCAGGCTTTACTTCCCTTGAACATATAGCATGACATATTGATGACTTGGCAACACTGACTCAAGAACACCAATGATATAGTGCAATAATTCATGAGGCATTGAAGCACTATCCATAGTGACTGGAAGAGTAACTAGATGGAGGAGTATATGGCTCCTAGGCAAGCTATAAACCAACTGCAAGACAAAGACATAAACATGTGTCATGTTTAAGGGCGATAATGATTGATGTCTGCCACTTTACTGAATACATATCTAGGTTATTCCCCCCTCCCTCTTTTTTTTTGCATCTCCTTCATGCTTTTACGAGAGAGAGAGAGAGAGAGAGAGAGAGAGAGAGAGAGAGAGAGAGAGAGAGAGA
>ML808491.1:153337-188450 GCA_009831015.1 Picea engelmannii | reverse complement strand
CCATGGTTTTATGGGTGCAAAAAAGAGATAAAAGCGTGCTCGATAGTGTATTTTTCATGGTTTTGCAAGCATGAAAAAGAGTTCAAAGTGAGCTCATTAGAGAAAACGAGTGGCTCAAAGGCATGAAACTAGGTTCCAAGCGTGTGGAGTAGGCCTATGCAAGTCGAATGCAATAAAGGTACTAGGCAAGTGATGTCCACTCATAGTAACAATTTTTTCCATAGGTAAAGGTCACAAAACATAGGTCAATCAACGCAAACAGTAAGAGGTCAAGAGTGACTGCAATGGTGATAAGTGGGATCAAAGAAAACAACAATGTAGTAATATGCACCAGGAAATTAGTAACAATAAGCCTATGCAACCATCAAGCAACATAAATGATAACATGAACCCCTTTAGGAAATGGCCAGAAAAAGATTAAGAGAGAAGAATGAGGCTCAACTTTTAGTCATGGCGGGTCTAAATAAGGGTTCCCAGACCTACCGAGAATTGTACCATGGGCACTAAACAACAAAGAAAATGCTAACTAGGGATCCCATGAAGGGTAGGCACTACCACACAAGTTACAACATGCAATCAAAAGAATGACTAATATCACAACCTGGTGGAGTCGAACCTAAGGCATATGGACAACAAAAGTGACGATTAATAATGCAACAATGAGATGCAAGGAAAAACCCATCACTATATACTACTTTAGAACACATACCTCTATTGAGCCCCTAGACAAAGCCCCATGTCAAGCATAAATATCACCTATATATAAGCAAGACCTCCCTTGGATCTACCCTTGATCCAAGACAGACAACAGGATAGAACACTACACAATTTTCCCTAGATCTACTATATTCATTCATATTCAAGCAAGAAGATAGAATGACATACTTTGGAATTGATTATTGTCCTTATGTATCCTGGCCGACGTTGCTTCAAAGATCCAACTCCAGCTCCTGCAACATGCCTTCTACACACAAGAGACAATAAATACCAATCCTCAAACCTTCTTAAGCACTATGAAACCATATATATAGTCTAGATGTAATCTAATCCACCCAAGGAAAGATCAGATCTACCATGACAAGTTGAATACAATAGATTTGGGAAGGGGAAAACCACATAGATATATATATAAATCAAATAAAGGGTGAATACATCAACATATTCATACCTTGAGTCATGATGTATTCCTCCTCGGATCCTTGCTCTTGCTACTCCCTAGCCCTCACACAAGCAAGGCTAACCTAATATGAAGACTTATTTCTTGTGGAAGAGCTCCTTTGAAAATCCTGCAACATGTACCTGTAATGATTCTTCCTCCTCTTGCCTATGGAATGACTTCCTTATATAGATTGGTGGAGGATGCTAGGGGATGCTTCTAGATATCTAGAACTCAGTGAATGTCAACTAGATTGAGATTTCCCAAGCTCATATCAGAGCGAAACAACTCATCCAACACTGGTCTCCTAGAAAATCACCAAATCTAAAAGGCTACAAGGATGGTTACATGCCATCAATATTGTAGCTAGAAACCAATTGTGGGCTGTCAGTTTTGTAGATAGTGACTAGTTTCACTTTGTTAAGTAGTTAAGGCACGATTGTCCTACAAAATAGGGGAAATCTAGGGTAGAAGAGTGTGTCTCAACAATGAAGCATTAATGGGTCCTCCATGTGTCCCTAGAGTGGAAAATAAGGTTGTGACAGATGCCCCCTAACGTGTGAGGTCAGAAGAAGAACTGACGGTCGAAACACAAAATACAATAATGGTCATCAACATGAGGCAACATAAGGAGGGAGCTAAGAGATTAAGAAGCCAAGGAGTACTTGCAATCAAACATCAAGTATATTAAATCATCCCTAAGGTAGGCATACCCATGTTGGGAAGAGAAACAAAGCATGGCCGTCAACACAATAAACTACGGATCCATGAAGTGAAATGCAAGATCATGGCCATGAAAAAGTATATAGTGGATCCATGTCATTAAATAGATCATAGCTATGAGAAAATATAATGTGGATCTATGTCATAGTATATATCAGGAAGACGACAATCACTAATGAAAGTGCCCCTATAGTCTAGAGAGAACGAGTGGATTAACAACATGCTCCTAAGTTCCAAGTGCATGGAACTAACCTAAGAAAAATGAATGCAAATTGGTACTGTCAAGTGAGGTCTACTCATAGCAGCGATTCTCCCCTTAGGGTGATGGTCACAAAACAAAGCAAAAATAATGCAAGTGACGAGAGGTCGAGTGTGACTGCAATAGTGGTAAGCGAGATTGAATCGAACAAAAACACAATAGTAGGAACCAATACATAAGCAACAAATGATTATGTGATTGTAAAGTGACATAAAAGTAAGGGGAACCACCTCAGGATATTGCCAAAACATAAATGAAGAGAGAAGAATGAGGCTCAACTTCAAGTCACAGTAGGTCTAAAGGAGGGCTCTTGGGCCTACGCGAAGTCACAACATGGGCACCAAGTGGCAATCAGGGTGCTAACTAGGGTTCCCATGGAGGGTAGGCACTACCGTTCAAGTTACAATAGGAAAAAACATAATGGAAAGTGTTGCAACATGACAAGATCAAACCTAAGGTTTTGTGTTGTAAGAATGGGCAGTTAATAATGAAAAATGGAGATGCAATGAAAAACATAGCCCTACATGCAGGTTTGAGAAATATACCTCAATTTTAGTGGATGTTTCCATAGAAAAAGGCCAAACAAAACGTCACCCAGTTTTGTAAAACACATCTAGAAATACTAAACTCAGGGTCAAAATGCATAATGAAATCTGAAAAAAAAAATGTTTTTGGATTTCTTTTTGGACACAATATATGCAAAATAAAAAAGCATTCACACCACACACCTATGTATAAGGAACTACACATCCTGACGCTTTACGAAAAGTAGAGCCCATTACTAGGCTCAGACCAAGGATCCCTATCATCATCGATGAACTCATGAGCCTTTGTCAGCATCATGTGGCACACTATGCCAGGGTCATGCCACATAGAATCAAATTTCCACGTACAAAGACACTCATTTTGAATATTCTTACGATCTATTGTAGCTCCCTATTGATGCCCATCAATACACAAATGAGGTATGAAACATTGATCTTCAGGGTAACCAAGAGTGGAAAATTCAGTGGCAAGTTCTGAAAAAGAAATCCGAGGCTGAAAATGGTCAAGACTAGGAATTTCATTGGATGCCCCAAAAAATGCCCCCAGTCCTCGTTAGAGACTCATTGTGTTAACCCTAATCGATTCATAATCAATAATAATAGATGAGCGATGCATCACATCTTCCTTTTCTTTTCGAATGAAGCCATGACTTATAGGATGGCCTTTTTTGAAGGCAACTCGATATCTAGGAAGTCATGCAAACGTGGAAAGTAAAAAACCCATATGGGTAGAGTAGGATGATCATATTCCATATTAGGATGGAGTTTCTGACCAGTGTCAACAAAAGTCGACAGGATTGTCGATGAGGCAATCTCGACCGCTATGAGCGACGTGCTAGCTCCATAAGACTCGACTTCCTATATATGAGGTACCACCCCAGGATAAAAGTATCTAAGAGATCCACTAGTAAAAGAAGAGATCATACTAATAGGAGAAACATTCGAAGTAGGAGATGGCAGGGGAAGGGTAAATGTACCCATCAAAGAGGAGTCTTTGAACATCCTTTCACTAACACTTGTATAAGAAATCTGGGAGTCACCGATAAAGGGCATATTAGAACCTGCATTGGTCTTAAGGTCTGGGGTACATAACGCAAGTTGATCAACAATGACAATATTTCCTTTATGAGGAAAGTAAAGAACCCTAAGACCGACGAGACGATAGTCATCATCTCATAGAACCAAGCACGCCCAAGTTGCAAATTGTACTCCAAAGGAGCATGGACCACCTCCACTTTGATGGATATAGTTTTACCACCTAACTAAATGGGAAAGTGGTGATGATACCACGAGGCTTGAACATAGGTCTGTAAAAGGCCTTCAAAATGGTGTTAGATAGATCGAGCTTTGAAGAGCCAAGGGATTTTCAACATGCAATGGACATGATGCAGGTAGAGGCACCTTCATCAACAACTGTGTGAAATATATTTTTCCCACTTACTTTCACTTGGATTTGAAAATCAATATGGTGGGAGAGCCTATTATGAGAGTGGTCCAAGTCAAATGCAATTAAACTAGACTCCAAGGGATCAACCCCACCTATTGCTTACAACAAATCTTTTTATTGCATGGGGAAGCTATGTAGGACTTCTAAAGAAGACATGGCACATGGTGCCTGGGCAAAGTCTTTTGCAATACTGTAATTGTGGGAAGCTCATGTATTTGAGTTATGCATCGTGCATCAAAGAACACTGTTTGGTGGGAAAAACAATGTATTGAAGGATGAAATCTCTATCTAAAGAGGGCCATCAGGCTGGGAAGAAGGGACTTAATCCCGATTCACGAGACCAACCTCAAGAGTATCATAGTTGTGTGCTTGAGTTTGCAAAGAAATTTTCTAGTCATACATGAGGGTATTGGTGATCAAGGATGACCCCTCAAACTAAGGAGTACTTACCATTCCCCCTTGCGAAGGGGAAGGATTTGAAATAACCATTTTTTGTGATTGGGGGGGAATGGATGAGTCAAAACAATAGGTTGTTGGGGAGCCATCTGTTGGGAAAAGTAGTGATGAATTTGATCCATCTTGGGAAACTAGTGAGTAGGATGGCCTTCCCCACAAATCTTTCAGGGAAACCTATTCTTTTTCTTTTCTTTTTTGCCTCCCCCAATATTGTTTTGTGCTTGAGGGGCTCCATGCTCATTATTCAAATTTTTCTTTTTATTCTTTTTCTTCCCTCTAGGTCGTTGAGGATTTTTCAGTTGCGTGGATTGCAGTGAATTCACCTCAGAGGTTTGGGTGGGATCTGGAGTAGTTTGAGTGGTGGGCATAATAGCTTGTGGGTATGATGAAATGTGCATTTGATGCAACTATCCATCTAACTAGCCAACAAATGCACTGGAAATAGAACCAACCACACCATCAACATGGGGTCCTAGCTTTGGCCTATGAGGATTTGTTGATGGCCTTAGAGCATGGTGGATAATATCGTATATTGTGCGAGACTGAGAGTATATCAGGTCTACATGTTGGGCACATAAGGTAGCTTACTTCTTGGAAGCTACCCCTACCATAGAAACATTCTTAGTGATAGTTGGCAAGAGGGATTTGGTAAACCACTCCATGAGGAGTTGTTCAGGAATCTTGGATTTGATCATCCTATGTCATCACACTCATGAATGTGATCAAAGATGTAGGTGGAAGTATCCTGACACAATGATGTTAAGAACTTTTTCCCAGTCTCATACCTAATTGGTAATTAGAAGTGCATCAAATATGTCATGGCCAAGTTATTGAAGCTATTGAAGGAAGTGCCCTTAAGTTATATATACCATTTTGTGGCACATCTAGTCAAGGATGTCTAGAAAAGACATAGTCTAACACTGTCAACCATCAAAGAGTTGGACAAACACCATAAGTGATAGGTCTTAATGTGCATGGAAAGGTCTTCTCCGGTATTTCCATCAAACTTCGATATGTTTGATGGCAACTTGGTAGGTATGGCTGACCATAGAGGGTTGTGGAGAATGGGTTCTTTTGTCAAACACGACAAGTCTGACAAGTGTAATGTCACCAAGAAAGGAAATGACATGTTGGCAAAGGAATACTGGGTAGATGATGAAGCATCTTGTGACCCAGATGGACCTCGAGCCCCCCCCATGTTTGTGTCTCTGATAGGATTTAGATTACCAAAAGGGTTATTGACCCCAGGGATGGAAGCACTGACAAGGGCATGACTGCTCCCAGGATTGATCATGCCCCCATGAGGATTACCTATGGGGACAAAAGGACCCTTGGAAACATTACTACTTCTAAGACCCTACATGACCCGAAAATGATTACCTCCAAGAGCATACATGGACCCTAAAGGAATACTACTCCCTTGACCATAACTAACCCAAGAGAAATAACTTCCAGGACCAGAAGTAAGGATAAAAGGATAACCACCCCACTGAGCACAATTTCCCCTAGGAGGAATGCCCCAAGGAACAATGATATGACTGGAAGGTCCACTACTCCCTAGAACATAAGTGCCCCAAGGGGAAATTCCCCCATGAACAGAGGTAAATGTGGAAGGATTAGAGCTTCCAGGAATTGGTGTGCTACCCCATGGGACGTCGAGTCCCACATAAACATTGTTTCCCCCAACTTGGCCAGGAGCAACCCCAAACCCACTAGACACATTGCAACCAAAAGGCAAACCAACATTCAACATTACCAGGCTGTCTAGGCTTTCCCCCCCCACTGGATGGAGATCCAGATGTGGGCATCACAACATATGGGATGGGAGTGTTGATGCTAGGTATACTCATGGAAGAAAAATTAGTTATGGTCGACATCCCCCAAATGGAGAGACTTGATGAAATGGGAAACGAAGGTGTAGGTCCGATGGCACTAATAGATGGTAAGGAGGACATCACATAGGTGCCTCTTGAAATGCCCGTCGATGGGCTTGAAGGCTCAAATACATTAGATGAAACCCTTGGGCCTAACATGACATAAGGATCACTAAACAAAGAAAATCATTTCTTAAAGAGTTCCCTAACCTGGATGAGTAGAGGGTCTCTAGAGTCAGTCAAAGGAGGGTTAAAATAAGGTGGAGGACTTTCGTCGACCACTTTCACTTTTATGTGCTCACTCTCCTCGGACCTTTTGTTAGACTGGGTGGGTTCTATGTCATGGATTGACATCCATTTAAGGGGTGGTTGTTCCACTTCCTCTGGTGAATGTCCTCGTTGTCAATGGGACCAATGAAACAGTTGGTCTACCATGGTGAATTAAGCATGTTATAACAATGCCAAAAATCAACCTATGGCCAACGTAGACTTAGAACCAAAGAGAACACCCCTAAGTATCCAAAATATTGGCAAGCAAAGGTGCAAGGAATAGTTACAATAACCCACACGTAACAACCCTGACCAATACAAGTACCCTTTATTAAGGCGGGCACCCTCCGGGGGAACTGAAATAGAGGTTCAACGTTTTCCCCAAGTACCATAGGAACTTCCCACCTGCAGTAATCTCTATAACTACCTAGGAAAAACCATTAAGGTTACCACCTCACAATCGGTGACTGGATGAACAGTCAAAGGTCTAACCACACATATGAGTCTCTTGTGTGACACTTTTCTATGTTATTGAATAAATCGATAGGTGAGGACACTAAATGATCTCCCTAGATCCACCTAGATCAAGAACAAAACACACCAGAACATGACGCTTTCCTTAAGTTTCAGATATTGAATTTACTAACTAAAGAGGGATGGGTGACATACCGTTTAAACGCTGCTTCCTCTCGCCATCGCCATCCTAGCTCCATTCCAACACTCATACAATGATGAACCTGCAAAAGAAAGCAACCAACCAAAGTGATAGTAATAACATAAACTCAATATAAACCTATGTATGTGATCAAGGAATCATACAATAAAACACAACGAGCTTTATAGGAAAGAATCATATTGCTATATCATATTAAATGTGAAAGAGAGATTACAACCATGGAATTGATGTCGTAAGGTCCCTTCCAACTGTCCTTCGTTACCCACACACTTCCATTCCAAGAATTCCAAGAGCACAGATCTGATAATATTCACAATCTATCTTGACAAAGGCAAAACTCAAAGACACTCCAACCAAGCTAATAATTCGAAGCCAAATCCAACTTAGCCCTTCTCCATGAGAGCTCTTCTCCTTTTATAAGCTAAAGAGGATAAGGTGAGTAGGTTAGGATGATCCCACTAAATCATGAAAGCGAGTAAGATCCAAACCATTTAGATGCCACCTCACCATGGAAGTTTCTCCTTCTAGAAGATTCGAGAAAACACTCATTTTTCCCACATGTAAGCATTCTCGCACCTTGCCTATAGAGCAGACTATGAACTTATCGTGACCTAGATATGATGCAGCCTACAAGAATCAAGCATTCTCACACCCTAGCTATAATGCAGCCTGGGAACTTCCTTTTTTATAGGGTTTTTACAAAGGAAAATGCAACTTCTTTTCTCAGGAAAAGTTCTTCTCCCTTCCTTCTTCAGGAACTCAGGCCACTGACCCCTCTGAAGGCAATAGATAGGTTTACATCATTAACGGTCATAGGGATGAAAAAAATAATGTGTAACAGAGAGCCCCCCAAAGTATGAAGTTAGAAGAGAGTGATAGCTGAAATACTTTGTCGAGTGTGTGTAAGGAACAAGGAACATTTGATCAGAAACCTACCAACAAATAAGGAAATACAGTACAATAATATATCATCACTGAGGTAGGCATTCCCATACTCATAATACAAATGACTCAGAGCATAAATGTTGACATGCGAAGATCCATGTCAAGTAAGACAGGTCACGACCACCAAACATGCACTGTGGATCCATGCCAATATGACTCAAATTTGAACATAGCCACCAAAAATACACTATGGATCTATGCAATAGTACAAACTGAAAATACTCCAATGCAACCTGAATCTGTTAGAAAAGATCCAGGGTCTTCATCTCCACCACTCTATAGTACAAATCTAACCATGCGAATACATGTGTCGAAGTCGAACATGGTAGAAACCACTTGATTACCGATCATTAGTGTATATCGTTAACAAGTGCGCGGGAAATCACCATTAATGTCAATGACTCCCAAGGTACACTAGTACAATCCAATGAATGTGAATTAATGAGCCGAAGTCGAACACTCGACGGAATCTCTCGATCATGAGTCAATAATCGAAAGCGAGGAAACCTACCATTGAGGCATGCAAGTTCCAAGGTACCAATTAGTTTCTAAGTCTAATTCCTGGATAATGAGTTGAAGTCGACAGGAAAAGACTCATCACAGAAGGGCCTTAATGTATCCCACATCAATGACGCTAAACAAGTAACAAGATTTGATGTAGATCAGAGTAACAAGTGATTTAGGGCTGACTCAGGGATGGACGATGCAATAGAAGGCTTTAAGGACTATAGAAATGGCCGATGCAATAGAAGTCTTTCCGGCTTGAATTTCTCTTTGAACATACTGATGACACGACAACTGTCTTGGAAGAAATGACTCAACAACAGGGATCACAGACCAATTTTTAATCTTAAAGGAGTATGATCAAGAGACAAGTGGATTTTCCAACCTAGACACAAAGTGAGTGAAAGGGTGTCATGTTCAAAAGTGACTCTTCCATGGAATACAAGTTTAGACACAATTCTTTCCAAATTCCCCCCCCACCATTTCTGGCGAGTACCTCTTTATTTTTACACAAGCTTGAAGAGGATAACATATGATTGAAATGTAAGCTCATCCTCCAGTTGAGTCCCTTAGAGTATGTTTAACAAACCCTAGGAAGGAGTGGTTCGGTCCCACATGGTCCTTTCAATGTTTGTTTTATGAGTCCAAAGAAAGAAAACTCAGGGTTTTTTTCATGTTTATAGAGTCTAAAAAACACTTAAAGAGAACTCTCTCAGTTCCTTTTTCGTAAAGTAGTCTGATGAGACTGAAAAAAAGATAAACTATCGCTCAACATACATTTTCTTCAAATACTTTTATGAGCGTGAAAAGAACAAGATCGCTCGGCAATATTTTCATGTTTAGAGAGTCTGAAAAGAGCTTAAAGGTGACTCCAGGTGGTTCCTTTTTCGTGTAACCTTTACGAGTCCGAAAAAGTGATAAAAGTATACTCGGTTACATTCTCACGTATTTACGAGTATGAGAAAGAAAAAAGACTAAGCTCGATAACTTATTCTCATGTATTTACAAGCATGAGAAAGAACAAAGACTAAGCTCGGGATTGTTTTCCTTTTTACGCAAGATTTAAAAACAAAACAAAACTATGTTTGGGATAGATTTTAATTTTTACACAAGCTTAAAAACTAAACAAAACTATGCTTGGACCTGGTTTCATTTTTACACAAGCTTGAACCAGAGGAAACTATGCTTGAGCTAAGTGGTTTCATTTTTACACAAGCTTGAACCATAAAAAACTATACTTGGACTTCCCAATGCATAACACATGGATGGTTGGTACTTAGCCCCTAGCTTAAGAAACTAGTGGTTTTAACTTCAACATGAAGTCCATAGGCTATAAGTAATGCCCCTCAAGCTTCTTTTCATCCAACTTCAAAGGTGGATGAAATGAAGTTTCAAACAATAGATGAAGGAATTGACTCAACAGAGAGGGGGAAGTTGTTTCATTTTTTAATGAGCTTGACACAGGATCAAAACTATGCTCGAGACTCTAGGTATAATCCCCATACCCCTGTTTCATTTTTTAACGAGCTTGACACAGAAACAAGAACTATGCTCGTAAGCTCTGTTTCATTTTTTAACGAGGTTGCTACAGTGATGCAAAAAATATCCTCAAAACTCTCTTCTTGATCATGGATTCCAAGAGGACAATGCTCCGGAAGGACACCATGTCAAGGGACAAAACTCGGTCATAACTTCCAAGAGATATTCACTAGACATAAGGAACACACTTTGGAAGGAACACTTGTCGAGGGTTGCGACATGGGTAAGGAGATCAGGCTTTAACAACCCTATCGAAGAGATCACCATGTCAACTACTGGATCTAAGTCATCAGAAGTTGAATCCATGGGCGACAATGTCACATAATTGACTTGTGGCGGGGGCGATACTGTATGCATATAAGAATCATTTAGGGATGCAATCCAGTCAGGGTCAATGAAAGAAAGTTGATCAATAGTCACAACTCGTCCATCGTGAGGGAAATATATCACACAAAAAAGAGTAGACACAATAGCTTTCATGGCATAGACATAATCTTGCCGAAGGAGTAAAGCGAAATCCAAGGGGTCTTGGACTACCATGACGTCAATAAAGACAGTTTTCCCTCCCAAAGTTACAGGAAACTGAGGAAGGGTCCCTAAAGGTTGACTAGTTCTTCTATTAAAAGATAACAAATTTTGTGTAACCGACGCAAGCGGAGGATAACCCAAAGCCTGTCAAGCAATAGAGGAAAAAATACTAACCGACGAACTTTCATCTATTAGCGTCTGAGGAATGTCCCGACCACAAACTTGTACTGTAATCTGGAAAGGAATGTGAGAGGGAAGACGAGGTCCAGGTAGCACACCCCAGTTAAAAAGGATGACCTCATTACTTGGAGGAGGTTCCACGGGAGAAGGAGGAACGTTTCCCGGCACAACAGATTCTATATCAATGAGAAAAACGTGGGTAGTGTCAGGTTTACTCTCTAGCAGGAGAGTAGGATCGATCGATGATGGGATCAGATCAACCACTTGGGTTTCATTCTCTAAGGGGAGAATGGGGTTGATGGGTGAAAAATAATTGGCCACTTGGGTGACATTCTCTAACGAGAGAGTGGGATCGATCGAGGATGGGATCAAATCAGCCACTTTAGTTTCACTCTCTGAGGGTAGAGCGGGATTGACCAAGGATGGTATCAGATCAATCACTTTGTCAACTGGTTCAACTAAGGACGTGACCAGTTTGTCGACATGATCAACCAGATTGACCGGTGAAGGGACTGGAGTGATCATTCCATCAACTATATGAGGGTTGGGAGAAAGCTTATGGTAGGCAACTGGAAGTTGAGGTTGTGAAACAATCATGTCTTCCAGTAATTTCAAGGCTTCATCCATACGAGGGAAAAGGTGAGTGAGATGACTCCCTTTGCATAACATGCACGAGAACTTGACTCTACTTTTATTCTTCCCAACAATATCTTGACTAGTTGACGGAGCGTCATCAACATGTTGTTCAGAGGTCAACGACATGGACTGGAGAGGAGATGCAGACCATGCTTCTATGACCTTGGATAGACCAGGGAAATCTTTAGGAAGATGGCTACCCTTACAAAGCCTGCAAGGGTACTTAGGCTTACGAGTTGTTTGGGTGATCTTGACATCATCAACACTCCCAGCATGATTAATAGTAACTGGTTGTTTTCCAACATGTTTAGTAGTGGTTGGAGGTTTTGACCCTTGTTTATTTTTCTTCTTCTTAGTCTTCCTTTTCTTCTTCTTCTTATCCGCCGAGTTACTAGCTTTAGAGATTTCACTCGACGAAGAAGATGAAATGGAAGAAGACCTTCCAAGTGAAGAAGGCGAAGAAGATATTACTAGTGAAGAAGGTGAAGGATCAACATGAGGTTGATGTTCTTGAGGGGAAGTTCTTACAAATGAAGCACTAACTGCATTCAAGATTACCTGAGTAGAAAACAACCATACCGATAATCTAATTGCGAGACCTAGAAGGCTCAAAGTAGCGATGTGAGGAGGACCGATGTTTCCATAAGAAGGAAAAACAAAAGGTTCCCCTAGACCAGGGGTTCCTTCATTGGTCATTTCGGGAACTGATGCCATTAAAACAAATATCCAACCTAGAGTCCTCTAGGAAAAACAAACAACATACGCTAAAAATCCAGTAAGCAAGAAAGCAAACAAAACCTTCTCACAATGAACGCACTAGTTGGTGATGAAATCCAACGTCGCGGGAACAAAGTAAGAAGGGGATGAGATAGAGCGGGTGGAAAAGTTACGTTGATGACCTGCTTAATGGACTTACACCCTGGTGCAAGCTCCCACACATAAACATGGGTATACCCTCCAAGGAGCCTGAGTGAGTTTGGCCAACGTCGATTCCAGGTACTGTGAAGACTTGCCCCTCCACAATCACCTTGTGTAAAGACCCTAAAGAGATAGGCCACTAAGGTTACCAATTACTACAGTGATGCCTGGGGAAACAGTCGACAGTCCGATCCATGTGCAAAGGCAGGATATCTAACCCGAAATCAACTCGAAAGGCTTCCACTCATAATTGTGGGTATACCTTCAAGCGACCCCCATAATACGCACAATCTCTACACCAATACCAACAAAGTAGGGTGAGTAACTCTGCCAGTCTTAATGCGACCTCATGATTGACCCTTGTGTGAGAAGGGCTTCCCAGGACAAAATGTAATAAGTGGATTTTGCCGCTCCCTAAATCAAGATTCTATGTTTGTTTGCAGCTTTGGAAAGTTATCTTTCATAACTATTCCAAAGACCTACAACTAATCTAATGTAGGTTTTCTACCAGAAAAACATAAAAATGTCTAATCAATTTTATAAGCGCTTTATTTTATGGCTGTTGTTACTCAAAAGGAAAATGGTGTGGACAATATGGTGTTTTGACCGACTCGAAAGTTATGCAAAGAGATGAAGATGCAATCTTTTCATTTCGATGAAAGCTATGCTACGAGAAAGAGAAAACATTTATCATTCCCAGATGCATGATGTCCCAAAATTTTAAAACTCATCAATATCAATATCTTCAAGAAATGATTCAAAGAGACTGTATACCAATACACGATTCATGGCCCCCCCTGGCCATGAGGGGGAAATTTTTTCAGAATTTAAGACCATAAAATGCCAAGAATCATGCAATTTCGCTACTCCAAATGCAAGGATGCCCCCAATCTAATATAAAGCAAGAAATTAAATCTTTTTGTTTCAAAAATTTCACTAAAAGTAATAATGAACTTTCTTAAAACAAAGAAACCCAAACTAAAAGTTTTCTTTTAAAGCGAACTATTCAGAAGAAATCTGATCTTTCCCTAAACAATTCTAAAGAAAACACATGCTTTGTAATTGAAAGATACTCAAAGCAAGAGACTAATCCTTCAAAACCAAACAAAGCCAATGTGGCTAAAAGTAACTCAAATAATGTCAAGCAGACTGTAAATAGATCAATATAGGCTCAAAAAGTTCAATCCAGCTGATCAAAGCAAAACTGGGTCATCAAAAGATGGCAAGACCCAATCCAAAAAAGTTTACAAACAAGTTCACAGCCTAGCAGTAGAGTACAATGCGAGAATTAGGTATTCTTGCAGGCTAGACACTGGTAGGGTGCGAGAAGTTCGCACTGGATCTAACATGAGGGTGAGAAAATCAATGGTTTTCGCAGGCTGTAGAGAGGAACAGTGCGGGAATGTCTGTAATCAAAGAAAATTTTGAAAAAGGACAGGGAATCTAAGTGAACTTCTAGATCCAGAGAGTCTGGATGGATGTCCCACAGACTTAGAAACCAGAAAATAAACAATCAAAGGAAGGGAAACTAGACTAACTAGGAAACAATCCATTCCCCAGTGGAGTCACCAATTTTGTTATAGGATAAATTGGTAGGTGCGGACACTAACTGATCTCCCTAGATCCACCTAGATCTAGAACAAAACACACCAGAGCATGACACTTTCTTTAAGTTTTAGATATTGAATTTACTAACTAAAGAGGGATGGGTGACATACCGTTTAAACGCCGCTTCCTCTTGCCATCACCATCCTAGCTCCATTCCAACGCTCATACAATGATGAACCTACAAAAGAACGCAACCAACCAAAGTGATAGTAATAGCATAAACTCAATATAAACCTATGTATGTGATCAAGGAATCATACAATAAAACACAACAAGCTTTATAGGAAAGAATCATATTATTGTATCATATTAAATATGAAAGAGAGATTACAACCATGGCCTTGATGTCGTAAGGTCCCTTCCAACTGTCCTTCGTTACCCACACACTTCCATTCCAAGAATTTTGAGAGCACAGATATGATAATATTCACAATCTATCTTGACAAAGGAAAAACTCAAAGACACTCCAACCAAGCTAATAATTCGAAGCCAAATCCAACTTAGCCCTTCTCCATGAGAGCTCCTCTCCTTTTATAAGATGAAGAGGATAAGGTGAGGAGGTTAAGATGATCCCACTAAATCATGAAAGCGAGTAAGATCCAAACCATTTGGATGCCACCTCACCATGGAAGTTTCTCCTTCTAGAAGATTCGAGAAAACGCTCATTTTTCCCACGTGTAAGCATTCTCACACCTTGCCTATAGAGCAAACTGCGAACTCCTCGTGACCTAGCTATGATGCAACCTGCGAGAATCAGACATTCTCGCACCCTAGCTATAATGCAACCTGTGAACTTCCTTTTTTATAGGGTTTTTACAAAGGAAAATGCAACTTCTTTTCTCAGGAAATTTCTTCTCCCTTCTTCAGGAACTCAGGCCACTGACCCCTCTGAAGGAAACATATAGGTTTACATCATTAATGGTCATAGGGATGACGAAAATAATGTGTAACAGAGAGCCCCCCAAAGTATGAAGTTAGAACAGAGTAACTGTGTAACACTTTTATGCTCGAAAATAATGTGTAACACTTTTATGCTGTTGCTATTACTCCTGCTGGCACCTGGTCTCTGCGACATTTCTTGAGTAACTTGTAAGCCATCACTTGCGTCACATATTTGACGGT
Source organism: Picea engelmannii (assembly GCA_009831015.1). Taxonomy (NCBI): domain Eukaryota; kingdom Viridiplantae; phylum Streptophyta; class Pinopsida; order Pinales; family Pinaceae; genus Picea; species Picea engelmannii. The sequence continues at coordinate 173,064 of ML808491.1, read as the reverse complement.
ATCATCATTAATGCTCGTGACTTCTTTTGACCAGTCCTTCCATGATTTCCCCATTCAATTTCTCCAACTGAACAACACTTACCTCTGTCACAAATTTTATCACATACAGACCCAACTAGTGCATTTGGAACTTTCCAGGGTGCTGCAAAAATTTGTTGTCATAGAGAAAAACTAGGTCTCCCATCTAGAACTTCTTTTGTTTAATATGCCTATCATGCCATGCCTTTTCACGCACTTTCTGAACCTTTTTGTGAAATCCTGTGATGAAGTGGTCTTCCTCCAGTTCCACTATCTCTGATAGTCTTTTCTCTATTGCACCATAATTTGTGAGCTCTATTAGCGGGACAATGCGCAGAATCGACACAATGAACTCCATGGGCATAACTGCTTCCTAGCCGTATACTCATCGGAATGGTATCTGTCTTGTCAACTTATTACATGTGGTTGGATATGCCCATAGTAATGCAGGAATATTCAGGTCCTAGTCATGTCGATTTACATTACATATCTTCATCAACGCATGCTCTAGGATCTTGTTAAACGCTTCCACTATTCCATTTTCCTGAGGATGATAAGGTATGCTCTTCTGGTGATAAATCTGAAATTCCTCTGTTAATGTAACAATCGTTTTATTCAAAAAATGGGTCCTCTGATCACTCATAAGGATTCTAAGACATCCAAACCTTGTAACAACATTCTCAAATAGAAATTGCGCAGTAGTTTCGAAGATGTAATCTCTGACAGGTTATGCTTTAGCCCATCAGGTCAAGTAATCTATTGTAGTGATTATATAACTTGCTCCTGACCTTTTTGCTCGTGGGTTGATCGGTCCAATGAAATTGAATGCCCATTTATCAAAATCCTACAATGTAACTTGCATTATTAAAGGCATCTCGTCTCTTCTGGATGGCTTCGCAACTCGCTGACAAACATCACAAGTCTAGCAAAAATCCTTAGCATCCTTATGAAAGGTGGGCCACCAAAGTCCTGCGCGCAATTTTTTTTGAGTTGTCGCTTTCTATGCATAGTGGCCTCCCACAATTCCTTCATGTGCCTCCAATAATATCACAGGCCTCTTGTGCTCGAATACACATCGCCGAAGAATACCATATGCGCCTAACTTATACAAATTTCCTACTATAAGCTGATAATCCGCTGCCTTTACTACTAACTGTTTCTTCTCCGCAATTGTGAAGTTAGGTGGGGCTACTCCCGTGCTCAAGAAATGGACAATATATGCAAAGTAATCATTGACCATCTATATCGTGAACAAGTGCACATCTGGTAGACTGTCATCCATATTTCCCACATCTTCCCCTATTAATATGCACGACTAATGGTCAGGTCTTGTATTTAATTTTCCTAGTTTCATAATCACTTCAAAATGATACTCCTGAAATAATAACAACCATCTCCGTATCTTCCCCCTTAGTATCTCAGTGTATAATGATCTGTGTACATCTTAAAATGTGATCCCAACAGATAATGCCTAAACTTATGTAGTGCACACAACATTTCCAATCCTTCACACTCTATAGTAGTGTAATTATGTTTAGTAGTCGACAACTTTCTTCTAGAAAATGCAATTGGATGATCCAGGTCTCCTTCCCCTGGTTGAGTTAGAACTGCACCTAATGTTAGAGATGATGCATCTACATGGACATGGAATTCCTTCTTCCAATATGGAAATACTAAAATTGGTGCAGTAACCAGTTTCTGCTTCAAGGTATCCAAACTTTGCTGACATCTCTCGTTCTATTGAAACTTGACCTCCTTCTTCAACAAATTTTCCAGCGGGGTTGTGATCTGCGCATATCACTTAACAAATTTTTTGTAGTACCTCATATGACCCAATGTTGCACTGAAGTAGGTGGTGGCAGATTAACAATAATAACAATCTTCACAGGAAGAGGCTGAGCTTGGGATAACCCGCTACTCAAACATGCAGACAATGATTCTATACCACATGCCTAGTACTAATACATTAACCATTTGAGCATCCAATTACTGTCTAAGAAATTAATTATCAGAAAGAAAGCACATATGTAATAAGATAATGGCAAGCAAAATAATTCATCTACCATAACCATTCATCACATAATAACACAACGATTTATCTTCATCATTAAAGCAAAGAACATCAAAACATTGCACCAGATAACTCGACAACAAAATTAATTGCTCTTACTCATTACTGCATCTTTCATGAAACAGGATAAGAAGTAGTTCTTCTCCAAGTCCAATCACATGCATTTGATGAAAATGGCTTGTCTTTGGTCTAGAAGGACTTCTCAATTCATGGTAGCTTCAAAATAATTCTTAACAACCAAAAAGAAAGAGTTCTTGCAACAACCATCGACCCTTAACTAACTGGTCAATGTATTTATTTATAATATAAAGTTTAACTGAAATTAACGGCTAAGTGCAGTTTAAGCAAAGCAAAAATCGCCACGTGGCATTATCTTCTAACAGTTTCTTTAATAGTCAACCTGAGATATTTTTTTGGAAAGGGTGACTTCTCTCGTATTCAGACCAACTGATAAACAGTTCTTCACAAGTTTGGGCCCATGGAAATCTGTGCTGTTCTATCGGAGCCGCATATATTCCTTTGATGTCCACTGCATGCGCCTGATACTTTACTAAACGGGAGTTCAACTGCTGTAGCATGGTTCGGGCTTTGATCGGATGTTCTGCAAATTGTTACACTTGCCCTGGCATCGCATTGGTTATCTTTGCGAGCTCTTCAGTCCATAGCGAATCTTGTTTGGCATGCAACTTGACTACGTCGCTCAGGTCGATAAATTTATCAGGGGTGCCGAACTTGGGGAGCCCGACACCCTTCATTACTTTATTAATTTTATCCCAGTGCTTCTCGCATATAGTCCATTGCTCTTGGATTTCTTGGTGTGGGTCCCGAGACATCTTAGCCCAGTACTTGGTTGATCACTTCATGCAATTAAGACTACTTTTTCCCACGGTCTGAATACCATGTTCTTCCCTGTCTCGGACTTGCTAGACTGCCTCGATGTACTCATGTCTTTTTATCACTTGCTGCGCCCTTTCATACCATCGCTCTATCTCCTTGCATGTCGCAAGTGCCATGAGAGTATCCTCCTGGAACTCAACTACGTTCGTGGTTAACATGTGTCTTTCCTTCTTGAACTCATTGTAAACTTCTTCGAACTCACCTTTCAGATACACAACGATCTGGGTGGCACCTTTATAGTATTCGGCCAGATGGTGCAAGTGTTCAAGCTCCTTTAGGGTGGCGGTTAGTTCCTTTTTGTCTGTCCTGGCTCTATCCAAGGTGGCATCTGAGAGGGCCTTTTCCACACTGATCAGTTTAGACATCCGAGCGTCCGCTGTGTTGTTCAAGTTTTCCTCTGTAGTAACCAAGATGGAGTGATCCAACGTGATCTTTCTTCTCTTTGTAGTCGTTTGAATGATGGCCTTTCTCTTTTGATCATAGGAGATCACATAGATATCTGCTACCTCATCTACCGGCTCTAGTATCTGCTGATCACCCCATGTGAGTGTGTTTCCTAGGCTACCGATGGTGTATATTTGTTCAAGATTGGGCTCTTGAACTTCCTCGCTATGCCTTGTAGGTCCGACCTCTACTTGTCACTTGTCGGGGATTTGAGTATTGGGAAGAATAGAGACGTCAGGTACAGACTCGTGACTTACTTGCTCGTTGGCCGCCGAACTGCTGATTTCCTTTTGCAGGGATTCTTTCTTTGGTTCCTCCGATTTGGGCTTGTCCTCCAGATCTGCTTCGGTTTCCGATGCATTGGGTCCCTTTATGTCGAGGCCACTCTCCGCTTCTATTTCCTCTTGCGAGACCTCCTTGTCTTGAGCTTTGGGCTCATGGGAAGAAGTCTTCTCAGGACCTTTTTCCTCTTGGACACGCACATGGGTGTCGTGAGATGGCTCCGGGCTCTCATCGTCACTATATACATGTATAAGCTTGCTCAGGGGATTAGGTGCTTGTGTTTCTATCGACATCCGACCTGTCTCTGGTTGAGTTGTCCCACCCATCGGGGAATTGACCAGTGATGTTGTGGATTTAGGGTTGCCTATCCCGTTGGTATTACCGGTATCTATGCAATCGGGGCCGCCTTCTTGGATACTGGTTGGAAGTGCAGGTGTTATGATAAGGTACAAATCATCTTGCATCCACTTCATTAGTAGCTGGATTTGCTGCCACAAAATTTCACCCATCCCCTGTGCAACTTGAATTTCAGGGGAATCCCTGGTTTATACTGGAGATTCCTGACAAACCCCTGCCGCTTTGATGTCTTCTTGGGGATCGCCTATTGCTTCGCCCGATTCAGTTGCTACTGTTCCTTCCCAGGTCTTGAGAATTTCTTGAGCTGTATTCTCCAAGGATGTTGCTTTCTCTTCCCAACTCATGGCCTTGAACCTGGTTGTTCTAGGATCGACCATCCTTGCCACCACCTCAGTCCAGTTTGGAACATTTTTGGTGAAAATTTCATCTTCAAACCGGTCATGGGCATAAGACCAACATGATGATACCTGTGATGTGTGTTGTAGGACCAGACCCTTGGGATCGTGTTTGCGAAAATGACCAGTTTTGAACCGGAATTCCAATTGACTTAGCCCTTCTTGCTTAGCATGTGCAGTGTCTTTGACCATGTAGCAACCAATATGAAACACATAAGGTATGAAGGCCCGCTTATTGTCCTTTACTAAAGTGGCGTTATATCCTTGCAGAATGGTCTGATAGCAAATTTACCCTAACACCAGTTGATCGGGAACATATATAGGTAACAAATGGGGTGCTCCTGTGGCGCCGAAAACCCTGATCTAGGTCTCGTGCTCATCTAGATACTAGTGACCTACTTTTGATATAACCTTTTTTGCTTCATCTGACAACCTTGGGCACTCTTTCTTGAACATCAAACAATAAATGCGTGCAATAAACTGATCACATATAAGAGAATAGGATTTCTTGTACCTGTTTTCCCATAAGATTCTAAAGTATACATGAATTGGTAGTTCGAAGGAGTGCCAGTTTAAGTTCATTCCAGAAAAAACATTTCTGGCGCAGATGACGTCCAACAGATACGAGGCCATGTAGAAGGAGGGGGTTTCTCCCTCTTTTGGCATCTGGGCTTGTCGTATACAGGTGTTCAACTGTTTGGAGATGATGGCACCCCAATTGAAGATCGTGCTTGAAATGGCCATCGCATAAGCTTGAGGCATCCACGCCTCTGAAAACCAGGAGCAATATTTCTCCCCATGCAATCTGCATAGAAGAGCCATCAGGTATATATATGGTTCCCTTATACTGGCCATCAGATACCAGCTGGTCGTTTGGTTCGTGAATTTATTGTCTTCCCTCCACCACGACGTCATGATTTTGCTGGTGTCGTGTGCTGCATAGAAACTGACAACGAAATTAATGCTCAGTTTTTCTTCCGGCTCCCTGAGCTTGTAGTAACTTTGGACCTATGTAGGCAAGAAAACCCCAACGCATTCACTGTTAACATCATTAATCAAACATTTTTGTGCATCGGCGTGGTCAATGAGCCACTTTAGGAGCTCAATGCAAGGGAACATTGGAGTCTGGCTTGCCACCATGTGTAGATAATACCTACGGATATTTGGGAGGACATCATCATCGAGTCTTCTTGTATTAGGATCATTGTGCGGGGTATACTTGAGGGGTTCTTCCTTCTTGATTTTCTTAAACAAATATTCCCATCGAGGGAATGTTGTTTTGGCTCCAATGTTTGCCTCTGTGTCTCCAAAGGCTGGGGGTTGGACGAAGGCCTTCTTGGTGGCTGTCTTAGTGACGAGCACTAGCTTTGGAGCAAATTCTAATTGACTTGCAACTGTTGGGGAGGAGCCCTCTCTTGCTTCTGGTTCTTGCATATTTGGCACTCTTGGGGATTTCTTGGTGGTGGGTTTCTTTAGAGGCATTGTCCTTGTAATTAAAACGACCCTTTAAACATATGTACTGAGCAGTGTTGGGTGAGAATATATGAAATTAAGCGTAAAACACCATAAGGCGATACAAACCTGTAATGCTGGATAAGATAATCATTTAATACTCAATGAACCTTAGAAGCCTTCTCCAGATTGTTAGCCTTTCTCCTCTGCGTGTTTTGAAATCCTTGTCGCGCATAATAGGATCATACACAATGACTCAAAAGAATATAACTGGAGAGATCCTATCAATCGCATCAGTAAGTTAATACGAGTAATGAATGCAATTCAAAACAAACTACCGTCTCATCGCTGTGAACAAATTCTAACTGGTTGACAGCGGAGGCGCGGAGGAAGATGCATTGTATCAGTAGGCTTTAAACGGTCCCTTCTGATTTGTGCACGAAATAGAAACTAATGCATGATCCACGAATTAATTAACATTTTAAATGTGCCGTACCTAACAAATCTAAGGGTTAAAATGTCTCATCACGCCGTGTCTCTCCGGTGTATATATCGGGGATCGATGATATCCTTGTGCATATGTCCATTGATATCCTCCTTGAAAATAATTTTGATGCCGATGGTATCGGGGATCGGCGATCAGGGAAAGTTCAAGTGCGTAGCTTCTTGGCGGGTTATCATCTTCGCAACCTTCCATCGCCGAAAACATTTCGAGGGTCACTGGTCGGCGATATTATTCTTTTACTCACATGACACTTTCCTTTTCGTTTGTCTGTCGAAGCTGAAAGGATCGGTATTCGACGATGTTCTTACTGAAACTCATTCGTAGAAAAATAAACTTTCACCCGCCGACGCCGATGAAGATCGGTGCTCGGCTATTTTGAACTTCTTAAGCAATTTTCATCACTTTTAACCTTTGCTGATGCCGAGCTTCCTATGATGTGTTGGGGAAATCTTTAGACTGTCTATTCCTTAAGTAGTTGTTAAGTCCCATTTGAAGTTAAGATGATTCTTTATATCTTCAAGTAGGATTTAAACAATTCAAAAACATGAAAACATAAAATATAAGCACAGGCCTCAGTTCCATACTGAAGTGAAAACATACAGTGAAAAGGATCAAGTGGTACCCAAAAAGTGGAAATGGACGTGGACTTTTTAAGGTGTGTTGAGTGCTCAACAAATGGCGATTCACTGGTCAAAAGCAGAATCTCTGTTCATCCTTCAAGGCTCGATTGATACGAAAGTTGATGGAGAATATTAATTGGTCTTAAATCAAAATCTCTTAACCTTTGCATTTGAAGTCCTTTGGTTGATTCTTTCGGGTCTGCCTGTGGGGTTTTAACCCCTTTCCTCCTTCGTTTCCTTTGACCCTGACTCATTCCCCCCCTTTTACAAAAGTTTAGCAAAGTATTCACCGGCATTAAGCCTTTAATTACCTCTACTCACCTGCTTCGGTGTCGCTGTGCTACCAGCGAGAGTCCATAGCCCCAGTGGAGTCACCTCGAAATCACAGACCTTGCTCCATTGCCCGTGAGTGTTCATATCCCTGACAGAGATATCTGCATACCCTCTCCCATTATTCACTCTTTTGATATTATCAATTTTATTTCAGCATGATAAACTGAGTGAGTGGGAGAGGAGGATGTCTGTTTATTTGCAAAGTGGGAGGGTTAAGGTGGATGCTTCACTAGCTCTGTCTTCTGAGTTCATGTAGTCCTTTCCAGCTTTCCTTCTTTCCCTTGAGGTCTTACCGAACCACAAAGCAGACATTTCTAACATTTCTCTGAAGTTGTTCATTTGCTCAGGTTGGATAGAGGTTTCCTCAAAGTAACCACAAGTTCTCCAGTGCTTCTGGTGTTTGTAAGTGAGCGATGAGTTAGAAACAAGGTTCACTACATCACATGATTTTAAGGCCAATCATTGTTTTGCTGGACATACCTTCAAAAGCATAGAAAACTAGAAAGAAAAGAAACAACAAAATAAGTATTTCGTAATTGTGACGATACTCAACAAAGAACATAAAACACACATATTTATCGTTTTATTCATTTTTTTTTATTGGAAGTATTGTTTTAAGGCTTGGCCATTTACTGGGAGGGCATCAGGTTCTCCATTTAGATTCTGCAACCGATAAGTGCCTGCCCCAATCTTCTCAACCACTTGGAAAGGTGCAAGCCATAGATTCTAAAACTTAGAATGTTTCCCTTTCAGTTCATTTGCTTTGTCCCACTTCAGGACTAAGTCTCCTACTTCAAAGTTATTTTCTTTAGCCTTATGCTTGTCGAACCATCCTTTCACTATCTGTTGGTGAGCTAGGGATTTTGACTTAGCCTTTTCTCTCTCTTCTTCCAACATGAGTAGAGTGTTAATTCTTTGTTGCATGGCCAATGAAGGTTCTTCGTTGGAATCTTGGGCTAGTTGAAGAGACGGAAGATAGAGCCCATTTGGGAGGATGACTTCTTGCCCGTAGACCAAAAAGTAAGGGGAATTTCCTATAGCTTCTTTTGGTGTGACCCTATCGGCCCATAGATCATTATGGAGTAGATTATGCCAATTTATTTGGTTATTTGTAATCGTCTTCTTTAATATTCTTACCAGGTTTTTATTAGTTGATTCCGCCACACCATTTTCCCGGGGATAATAATTTGCAGAGTAGTTAATTATGATTCCTTTGTCCAGAGAAAACTCCGTCAATAGGGTGGAAGAAAAGTAAGCTACATTATCAAAGACCAGAATAGAAGGGACACCAAACCTTGTGATTAGTTGTTGTTCTATGAATTGGATTACTACCTTCTTGTTTACATGAGTCAGAGGAATGGCCTCTGCCCATTTCATGAAATAGTCGGTGGTAGTAAGAATGTACTTGTGCAGTTTTGAAGAGCTAGGTGTAATTTCTCCTATGATATCCAACCCCCACTGCTCAAAAGGCCTAGAGACAGTCACAAGTTGGACTGGGACTGCTGCTCTCTTCTCCTTTCCAGCACTTATTTGACAAGTCTTATAGTTTCTAGCGTAAGTATGAGCGTCTTTGAACAAGGTGGGCCAATAATAGCCGGCTCTCAGAATCTTGTGAGCGATGGTGTTTCATGTGAAATGTCCCCCGGCGGGGCCATCATGGAGTTCCTTTAGCACTTTGTCTGCGTCTTCAAGTTTGAGACATCTTAATAGTACTCCATCATAATTGATTCGGAAGAGCACCGAATTTATAAGGAAATATTGTGCAGATTTTAATCTCAAGGCTCTCCTTTCCCTAGGGTTGAGGTTTTTGAGACAAGTCCCGTGATGTAGAAGACAATTTAAATCCTTATACCAAGAGTCTTATCCTAGGGAGATGTATGCTACTTCACCACACCATAGTGCCATTTCATTCTCCCATCCAAAATCTTCATTTACTTGATCCTGGGCTTTGGCCGCAAGCTTGCATAACCCTTGTCCTTTTACTAGTTTGGCAGGTTTTATATCTAGATCAAATTCCTGGACTACTGCCATCTAGTTCCCTCTTCTTTCCCCCATTTCTTATTGGGTAAACAAGGATCAGACTACAGGATGCGGCACAATCACTTTAGTGTGATTCTTGAGGATGTAAGACCTGAAATGCTTTACTGCCTTATAAACCACGTAGGCCTGTTTGTCTATAGTAGGAGAATTGATCTCAACTCCTTGAAGATTAGTACTCATAAATGACACCGGGGCTTCGTTGTTGTCATCATCCTTCTGAGTCAAAACTGCAACTAACGATTGGTCGGAGGTGAAAGTATAAAGGGAAAATTCTCTATTGAAATTGGGACTTCGCAACACTGGGGCCTGGGATATAACAACTTTGATAATGTTGAAGGCATATTTTCGCTCACCATCCCACTTAAATTTGACATCTTTGTGAATCATCTTTTGTAAGGGTTTGATGATTTCTGCGAAGTCGGGAGTGAACTTCCTCACAAAATTGATTTGCCTAAAAAAGGACTGCATATCTTTCTTGTTATGGGGTAAGGGAAGTTGAGCTATGGCCTTAATCCTTTATGGGTCTATGCGAATCCCTGCCTGAGATATAATGTGACCTAAGAACTTACCTTGCTCGACATCGAAGATAGTTTTCTTAGGGTTTAAGGATATACCATACTTCCTACACATTTCGAAAATCTGGGTTAAATGTTGGATGTGTTCTTCTCTATTCTTTGAATACATTGTTACGCCATCTAGATACACCACCACACATTTATTGATTAGTCCCTGAAAAGCTACATCCATGGCTCTTTGGAAGGTCACTCCTGCATTGATTAACCTGAAAGGCATGCATTTATAAGTGAAGGTTTCCCATTTGGTTCGGAAGGTGGGTTTTAAACGATCTTCCTCTGAAACTAGGACTTGGTTGTAACCTGAGAAACTGTCTAGTAGGGAGAAAACCTCCGAGCTAGACACGGTCTGCAGGAGCTGTTCCATCGGTGGGACAGGGTAATTGTCCTTTTCTGAAGCTCTGTTGAGGTTCCTAAAGTCTACGCACAGGCGGATTTCACTCGACTTTTTCCTCACCGAAACAAGATTTGCTACTCAAGCGAAATGCCTAACCTGGAAAATGATCTTGGCATCTAAAAGTTTCTTTAATTCCTGATACATGAGAGGTTCTAGGGATGTGTGATAATTTCAGAGCTTCTATTGGAAAGGTTTCACTTCGGGTTTCAACTGAATGGTGTGTTGAATGATACGGGTACCATACATTTTCAGATCTCTATAGGACCATGCGAAGACATCCTGGTATTGTATGAATAATTTGAGATAAGCTTTCCTTTCTTCCTTAGATATAGTCTTGTCGAGATTCAGATTCCTTGGGTTTTTTGGGGTCCCAAGGTTTATAGTTTCATGCAGGAGACAAGAGCTACTAGTCTTTGCGTTTATAGGTCCCTTAAATCGCTCTTTCAGATCAAATAGATTTTTAAGATTAGCTATCCCTTTCGGGATTGTGTGAGACTTTGATTTACCTATTAATTGTACTTCCCAAGGATTGGTATCCATTGATTGTTTTTGGAATACTTCATCGTCAATGGAAAAATCTTTGAAATTGTCTTGGTTGGTCAAGAAGTTTATGATCTGTTCATCTCCTTCAAAGACTTTCAAATTAGAAATGTTATTAGGCACCGATGGTTTGTAGAGCAGCTCCATAGTGAATCAGTAGGCTTCATAATCCTCTAGAGGCGATAGTCTGGAAGCAACTGTGGCCAAGGAGTTAGCAAGAATATTCTTGGCTCTAGGGATCATTGTAATATTGAAGGCTTCAAAGTTCTCTATTAACCTATGCACCTCCTGCTGATAGTTCTTTAGGTGAGAAGAATTGCAATGTTGTTCCTTACTTGTCTAACGATAATTTCAGAATCTCCGAGAATTTTCAATTCTTTGACATTTAAATCTATGGCTTTCTTTAATCCTTGTACCAAAGCTTCATATTCAACAATATTGTTGGTAGATTCAAACTCTAGCCTACAGGATAGGAAATGAAGTTTACCTTTAGGATCGATGAGGATGCACCCTGCTCCTGACCCTTCTTGCGATTTAGATCCATCAAAATAGAGGGTCCAAATATGTGAACGAAAATCGCTCTTTTCATTTTCCTTATTAATTTCTTGCTCTCCCATCATTTGTTCTGTAAGCTCTAGCGTAGGGTCTTGACATAAGAGGGAGTCTCTTGTCGGTATCGATGACTTCTCTTGAAAAACCATTTTGGAGTTTTGGGTAAGAGGAACATCGGACAAGAGAGGAGCAAAGCTCCTGAAGTAGGAATCCCAGGAGTAATTTGCTAGTATGGGGAAATCTGTGGATGAGGGCTCATTCGGGGTTTCTAGATCAGTGACCGTATGTTTAAGATATCTCTCCCTATCGATTCTAATCATGTTCTTGTATCCCTTCAGTGGTAGACAAAGGTGTGCCCAGTCTGTACTGAAGTATCCATTTATCTTTTCAGACCAATCTCGACTCAGCAGTAGCCCATATGCCTTTGGGATATCTACTACAATGATGTCAATCACTTGTACAAATGTGGGGTGTGTCGATATTCTGATCATCACATCTTTGAGTTCTCCTATGACCTTAACCTGGGTTTTGTCTACATGTATGACATGTTTATCACTCTTGAGAGGAATGACATTTAATTTTTTGCAAATAGACAAGGGCATGACGTTGGAGGACACTCCAGAATCTACTAAACAGTTGTGAAGATTTCTATTGAAGACTTCGAATGTTAAGAGGAAAGGTGGGACAAAAGGTTTGTCCTTTCTATCTCTTGAACATGTGTTCACAGTTGGTTTTCCTGCTAGATCTGTGGGAGATAGATTTCTTTCTGGACCATTACTCACCGTCAGGTTTTCTATTGAATTAAAGGCTTGTAACATAAAGTCCTTCTGTTGAGGAATCCTACATATGTCCATAACTGATATATTAGCCTCTAGCTTCTTCAAATCTTCGACCATGTTGTAATCTAGTTTGGACGATTCTTGGGTATGAATGCTTATAGGTTTTTTACCGGGAGTGAAAGATATTTTCGGGTGATTGGGAGTTAACTTACTTTTCGAGGCCTGGGTGGTGTCGATATATTTTGAGCTAGGTGGACCCTCACTACGTGTCTGTATCACCGAAACTTCCGCGGGTTGTTCCCGAGACTCAAACAGGTCATCGGAAGGCATGATTATGTCGGGATCCCAAATCAACATGGCTATATTTCGTGGTGGGTCAATCTCTTTCTGGTCAACAATATTCATAACCGAACTTCTTGGCTATTTTCTCAGAGAGACTTCGTCTAGAATTTGATTGGCCATCAAATTCATGGCATGTACCCATTGAGGACAGTCTCTTTCGGAGTGGTTTTCCTGATGATAAGTACATAAATAATCAGATGCAACATTCCCTAGATCAATATTTAAGTTGGCCGGGGGAGGGTCAATTGCTTTGAAAGGCGGGCTTCTTTTAAAGAAAGGCTTATAGGGCCTTTGGCCTTGGCTTCCCTCTCCTGCATTTCTTTTCATGTCTATGATCTCATTTGATAATTTCTTAACCATGTGTTGTAGATATTCTATATCTCCATTACCCTTGTTGGGAGTTTGTTCAGTTGGTTTCCCTGACAGTCTAGTCAAAAGGAATCCTCTTCTGGGAGGGGGCTGTGCTTCTTTCTTTACTAGGGAGGCTTGGCCTTCTTTACATCCTTTCATCCGGAATTATATTGTCTTGTCCTCTTCAAAATTTTCTACCAAGGTTTGCTTAACGACTCTTTTTACAAACATAGAGATAGAATACGGGAGCGCGTTAGCATAAACCTCGATTTGCAACTCTTGAGTTGATTTTGCCGCAGGATGAAATTTGTTTAGAATGGTCGTAAATCTTTGATTGAAATCTTTGACCCTTTATTTTGGACTCATGGTGGCTATGAACAAATCAGCCATCAGATCTCTCGTAGTAGTTTACTCTGCAAATTTATCTAGGAAATCTTTCTAGAACTTGGTCCAGCTGGTTATAGATCCTACTGGCAAATTAAAATACCACGTGGAAGACAAATTTTAAAACATGTAGGGGAAAAGTTAGTAGACTATGTCTTCATGTTGAACATTCATAAAAATTATCGCGAGGATGAACTTCTTGATATGATCTTCAGGTAAACTTGAAGTTTCGGGGTCGTACTTAGGAAGTAACTTCTCCGGGTGCCGGGGAAGATTATGTACTCATCCAGGGATGACCACGACGTCTTTGTCCAACCAAGGTTGGTTGTTCTGAAGTGGGATTTCCCTTTCCTCCTCATGGTTGTTATTACCTTCCATATCTTCGGAATCTGAGTCGAACTCCTATTCTTACAAAAAGTCGTTTTGTTCAGAGAGGTCGCCAACTGGCGTTTCGGGTATCAAATCAAGAGGTTCTTGAATTTTGGTAATCGTGAAATCTATTAAGTCTTCTACAGAGTGTACGAAAACCTCATCGAGAGTGCTAACCACTGGTCTGATTTGTTGTTTTCTTCGAGGGAGTATGGGAGCCAAGGACAATGCACCGATCTGCCGGACGTAGGCTCTTGTGATTCTCCTGAATTGATTTGCTTCCTCGTGAGGAAGAGCGTAAGGTATTTCAGGTGAAAATGTTCTTCCTCGGGCTGGGGTTAGTTACCCTACTAGGGAGTACTCAAAATATGTGGGATGTCTTGTGAATGACTAGCCATGCATGTGGCCATTGTGAATATGTAGGCTATTTGAAATGCTACATGAAATATATATTCAACCATTCATTCTCAGGGCCTCCTTCTAGCACCAATTCTGTTGATGGGTCTTAAATCCCTTGAATCAACAGTAGGAACCAAACCCGCCACCGAGGTCCAATTAGAATCTGTAGCATTTGAAGATGGAATGGTTCTCCAGATCTTGCGATCTGACCAGTTTATCGATGGGATTTGTGTTTTCTTGTGAAGGCTCTTCCTTCACTTAGAACTATTCTCTTCTGTATTTTCTCTTTGGTGGGGATGGTATGAGAGATGCAAGCCAGTATAAACCAACTTGACAACAAACAGGATTAAGTTTTAACTACTAGGGAAGAGGCTAATCTTGGGATAACCCGCTGCTCAAACATGTAGACAATGATTCTATACCACAGGCCTAGTACTAATACATTAACAATGTGAGCATCCAATTACTGTCCGTGAAACTAATTATCAGAAAGAAAGCACATATGTAATAAGATAATGGTAAGCAAAATAATTCATCTACCATAACCATTCATCACATAATAACACAACGATTTATCCTCATCATTAAAGCAAAGAACATCAAAACATTGCACCAGATAACTTGACAACAAAATTAATTGCTCTTACTCATTACTGCATCATTCATGAAACAAGATAGGAAGTAGTTCTTCTCCAACTCCAATCACATGCATTTGATGAAAATAGCTTGTCTTTGTTTTAGAAGGACTTCTCAATTCATGGTAGCTTCAAAATAATTCTTAACAACCAAAAAGAAAGAGTTCTTGCAACAACCATCGACCCTTAACTAATTGGTCGATGTCTTTATTTATAATATAAAGTTTAACTAAAATTAACGACTAAGTGCAGTTTAAGCAAAGCAAAAATCGCCACATGGTGTTATCTTCTAATAGTTTCTTTAACAGTTAACCCGAGATATTTCTTGGAAAGGGTGACTTCTCTTGTATTCAGACCAATTGATAAACAATTCTTCACAAGTTTGGGCCCATGGAAATCTGTGCTATTCCATTGGAGCCGCATATATTCTCCTGATGTCCACTGCATGCACCCGGTACTTTACTAAATTGGAGTTCAATTGCTATAGCATGGTTCGGGCTTTGATCGAATGTTTTGCAAATTGTTGCACTTTCCCTGGCCTCACATTGGTTATCTTTGTGAGATCTTCGGTCCATAGTGAATCTTGTTTGGCATGCAACTTGACTATGTCACTCAGGTCGATAAATTTATCGAGGGTGCTGAACTCGGGGAGCCCGACACCCTTCATTACTTTATTAATTTTATCCCAGTGCTTCTTGCATCTGGTCCATTGCTCCTAGATTTCTCGGTGTGGGTCCTGAGACATCTTAGCCCAGTACTCGGCTGATCGCTTCATGCGATTAAGACTACTTTTTCCCACCGTCCGAATACCATGTTCTTCTCTGTCTCGTCCCTACTAGACTGCCTCGATGTACTCGAGTCTTTTTACCGCTTGCTGCACCCTTTCATACCATCGCTACATCTCCTTGCATGTCGCAAGTTCCATGAGAGTGTCCCCCCGGGACTCAGCTACGTTCATGGTTAACATGTGTCTTTCCTTCTTGAACTCGTTGTAAACTTCTTCGAACTCACCTTTCAAATACACAACGATCTGCGTGGCACCTTTATAGTATTCAACTAGATGGCACAAGTGTTCAAGCTCCTTTAGGGTGGTGGCTAGTTCCTTTTTGTCTCTCCTGGCTCTATCCAAGGTGGCATCCGAGAGAGCCTTTCCCACGTCGATTAGTTCATACGTCCGAGCGTCTGCTGTGTTGATCAAGTTTTCCTCTGTAGTAACCAAGATGGAGTGATCCAACGTGATCCTTCTCTTCTTTGCAGTCCTTTGAACGATGGAATTTATCTTTTGATCGTAGGAGATTGCATAGATATCTTCTACCTCATCTACCAGCTTTGGTATCTGCTGATCACCCCATGTGAGCGTGTTTCCTAGGCTACCAATGGTGTATATTTGTTCAAGATTGGGCTCTTGAACTTCCTCGCTGTGCCTCGTAGGTCCGACCTCTACTTGTCGCTCATTGGGGATTTGAGTATTGGGTAGAATAGAGATCTTGGGTACAAAATCGTGACTTACTTGTTCGTTGGCCGCTAAATTGTTGATTTCCTTTTGCAGGGATTCTTTCTTTGATTCCTCTGATTCAGGTTTGTCCTCCATATTTACTTTGGTTTTTGATGCATTGGGTTCCTTTGTGTCGAGGCCACTCTCGGCTTCTGTTTCCTCTTATGAGACCTCCTTGTCTTGAACTTCGAGCTTAGGGGAAGAAGTCTTCTCATGACCTTTTTCCTCTTGGACATGCACAGGGGTGTCGTGAGATGGCTCCGGGCTCTTGTCGTCACTATATATATGTATAAGCTTGCTCAGGGGATTAGGCGCTTATGTTTCTATCAACACCCAAATTGTCTTTGGTTGAGTTGTCCCGCCGACCAGGGAATTGACCGGCGATGTTGTGGATTCAGGGTTTCCTAACCCGTTGGTGTTACCGAGATCTATGGAACTGGGGCCGCTTGGCTCCGTTGAGCCGCCTTCTAGGATTCCAGGTGTAAGTGCATGTGTTATGATAAGGTACGGATCATCCTGCATTTGCTTCATTTGTAGTTGGCTTTGCTGCCACAAAATTTCACCCATCCCCTGTGCAACTTGAATTTCAGGGGAATCCCTGGTTTGTAATAGAGATTCCTGATAAACCCCTGCCGCTTTGATTTATGCTTGGGGATCGCCCATTGCTTCACCTGGTTCAAATGCTACCATTCCTTCCCGGGTCCTGAGATTTTCTTGAGATGCCTTCTCCAAGGACGTTTCTTGCTCTTCCCAACTCATGGCCTTGAACCTGGTTGTTCGAGAATCAACCATCCTTGCTGCCACCTCATTCCAGTCTTGAGCATTTTTGGTGAAAATTTCATCTTCAAACTGGTCATGGGAATAAGGCCAACAGGATGATACCTGTGATGCATGTTGTAGGACCAGACCCTTGGGATCGTGTTTGCGAAAACGACCAATTTTGAATCGGAATTCCAATTGACTTATCCCTTCTTGCTTAGCATGCGCAGTGTCTTTGACCATGTAGAAGCCAATATGAAACCCATAAGGTATGAAGGCCCGCTTCGCGTCCTTTACGAAAGTGGCGTTATATCCTTGCAGAATGTTCTGATAGAAATTTCCCCTAACACTAGTCGATCAGGAACATATATGGGTAACAAATGGGGTGCCCCTATGGCACCGAAAACCCTAATGTAGGTCTCGCACTCATCTAGATACCGGTGACCTACTTTTGATATAACATTTTTTCGCTTCATCCGATAGCCTTGGGCACTCTTTCTTGAACAACAAAGAATAAATGCGTGCAATAAAATGTCACAGATAAAAGAATATAATTACTTGTACCTTTTTTCCCATAAGATGCTAAAGTATACATGAACTGGGAGTTCGAAGGAGTGCCAGTTTAAGTTCATTCTAGGAAAAACATTCCTGGCGTATATGACGTCCAACAGATACGAGGCCATGTAGAAGGAGGGGGTTTCTCCCTCTTTTGGAGTCTGGGCTTGTTGTATACAGGTGTTCAGATGTTTGGAGATGATGGCACCCCAATTGAAGCTCATGCCTGAAATGACCACCATATAAGCTAGAGGCATCCAAGACTCTGAAAACCAGGAGCAATCTTTCTCCCCGTGCAATCTACAGAGAAGAGCCATCAGGTATATATATGGTTCCTTTAAATTGGCCATCAGATACTAACAGTCCGTCCAGTTCATGAATTTCTTGTCTTCCCTCCACCATGATGCCATGATTTTGCTGGTGTCGTGTGCAGCATAGAAACTGACAACGAAATCAGTGCTCAACTTTTCTTCCAGCTCCCTGAGCTTGTAGTAACTCTGGACCTTTGTAGGCAAGAAAACCTCGACGCATTCGTCGTTAACATCATTAATCAAACATTTTTGTGCATCAACGTGGTCAATGAGCCACTTAGGAGCTCAATGCAAGGGAACACCGGAGTTCGGCTTGCCACCATGTGTAGATAATCCCTACGGATATTTAGGAGGACATCATCATCGAGTCTTCTTGTATCATGATTTCTATGCGGGGTATACTGATCTGAAAATAATAAAGGCTTATATTCTTGAAAATATTTGTAAGTTTTAATTCAAGTGTTCTTATGCAAAAGGATCAATTTGCAAACACAACTTTTATAGAAATTACACATTCAAGATGCATATAATAAGCAACAAATAACAGTGAACAGAAAACACATAACACATCAAATGATAAAGGAGTTTACCCCTCTCTTGGGCTACATCTCTTGGTCCAACTTCCAATGGATCTTTTGTATTATTTTCTCAAAGTGATAAAATATGTGTTTTACAATGCTCAAAATGCCAAATAGATGGCTCCAATGGATTCAGAATGTCCAAAAACCCCTAGCTGGGCTTTTTCGGCACTTGATTTGGCCAAAAATTGAAGAAGATAGGCTTCCTGGAAGTTCCCCTTCAAACTTGCTATCTCTGGATCACCAAAATGCACCTCTGCGTCCTCAACCTAGCTCACGTGCTCATTTTTGTGCTAAAACCTAGCACCGAGTGCACAACTACATAACCATGCAAACTATAGGACGGTTAGGGCGCCTAGCCCCTAACTGCCAAACCATTGGGCATATGGCCATATGACCGCGCGTGCACACAAAAGGGGCCAAGTCCCAAGTCAAATGGTAGAGCGACAAGTGTCGGCATGGTTTTAAACCATTGGTAATTAAACTCCCACGCAATGCATGGACCACTGGTCATATGTTTTGTGGGCTCCGTTTGAATTACGCGCGCAGGTAAGTCATATGGTATACATATATGAATAGGGGCTGGGGCTTAGCCCTAGCCCTGTCCGCGCCCAAACCACAACACATTACAATTCAAATAAATTTAAATTCATATAGTAGTTAAGAACCAATGGTGGGCACACCGGTTGGGCAGCCCTTCCTAAAGCTCTTCCCCTACCTGGAGGTCGCGGGGTTAAGTCCTGCCAACTACACAAATTTTAACCAATGCCTGGGTGACACGTGGCGACCCTTGCTTGGGCCACATGTCACCAATCCATTCGCCACCAAGATGCCACGTGTCAATAAATGATTCGACCATCCAACTGCCACCTGTCCGCCAACTCAGCCCTGCCACATCAGCGTACGACCCTGCCATGTCACCGTACGGCCCTGCCATGTCAGCATCCGTACGGACTGTACAATCAACACATTTGTTTTTGCTTGTTTGATGATTTGAACAGAACACAATATCTCACTCATACGACATCTGTTTGAACCCAAACGAGTTGCGTTGGGTTTGTGACAATGAGGCCTACGCACTCGTTAGATTTGAAGCAATTTCAAGCACTTTGAATTTTGAGCAAAATTTGATCCCCTGGATCACACCTCCCTATTGGAAAGCTTTTGGACCTCCAAAAGGCTATTTTCAGTCTATCTGAAGATGAGGGTATAGTTCCCTCACCTTTCCAACCTCAATCCACTTGGCTTTGCTTGGATTTGTGCCTTTAAGACCAATTCAAAGATATTCCACATTT
>ML808491.1:103043-136759 GCA_009831015.1 Picea engelmannii | reverse complement strand
CTAGGGTAGGGGTCATCAGAGGTGAACCTGTGGAGGTTCTTATTCACTTTTTGCGTAGAAAAGAGGGGAAAAGGGAAGCTTGTTTCCGTTTTCGTAGAGCTCTTGCTCTGGTTCTGGGACGTCCGGACTCCTCAGGTTCAGAGTCATCACTAAGAACGTGAAAGGCGGGAGTGGAAGACTCTGCTATAGGAAGTGATAATTCAGTTATGATAGGGGGAGTGGGTGAAGTGGTTGGTTCTGAGGGCAGAGTAGGGGGTATTTCAGGAACGTCCGAGGGATTTTGCTGTTGTAGCTCTTGGGGAATTGCAGCAGGTGGTGGAGGGTTTATAGGTGGGTTATTTATGGGACGGTTCTGCTGCTCGAAACCCCTGTTGATTAATAGTTGACAAAGGCGATGGTGGGTGAGGGACAGTGTGGGTTCTTTTGCCTTTTGACAGTATGGAACCATGTTTCTTAGACAGCCTAATAAATAATAAGGAATGTTGACATGTCTGTTATGTCTTAGGTGAGAACCCCTAAGGAATCCGTTGAGATTCCATCGTCGATCTAAGGAATCCGTTGAGAACCCCTCTTAACTGCCCAACCAAACATGACACATCGTAGGAGTGACATGTGGCCCCCTTGTCCCCTGTCAAATGTCATCCGTTGGACCTGAGCCATTGGATGAGAGGCTACGTGGCAGGAGATCTCAGGGTCCGGAGACTTGACACTCTAGAGGAACTTGGCCGAGAGTCTTCAAAGTGTGAAGACTCCCGAATTCACGAACGACGGAGTAAATATTAGTTGTTTATAGGTAGGGGATGCATGGTGCTAGATCCTATAGTCCAGAGACTTGGCACTCTGAGGGATTTGATATGTGGTGTGTTGATAAGATCTGAAGCCCAAATTATTGAAGCAACAAGAGCCATGGATCTATGTATCTATGTGGAAAGATCTCGATTGTGAGATCTAAAGGACGTTAGGAGGTTGTTTATTTGGGTTTGACTTGGCTCACTGATGTCATATAGGGTGACATGGACCTGCAACTAAGATTCCATGTGTCACCAATATATGGACGTTTTGTAGACCCCTTATTCCTATTAGACCATGACACATGTCAACCACCTGATGAGGGTACATGTCACCCTTGGTCCTTGCTACGTGTCAGCCCCTGGTACATGACCGTTTGGCCAAAGTGGTTAGTGAAGTGATCGGAACTTCGAGAGTTTGGGACTTCAGGACTCTGGAGGATTTAGGATGTAATTTTGTAGAGAGACCGAAGGGCTTGAAGGCCGAAGCCACGTGGTAAGCTTATGGGACTTTGGGAGTTCGAGACTCCGAGAGGTTTCGTGCATAGAAAAAAAAGGGGCACTCAGTGTCGAAGCACCGAATGCCAAATTATCCTTAGGCATATGCCTTAACAAGGAGGAAGATCCGCCATTAGATTTAATGGTGGATGGATCTCCACCATAGATATAGGAGCGCTAGGAGCTCCGATACTTCGGGGAATTTATGGATGATATGTATGAGATAGATCCACGTGTGTGCCATGTGGCCCTTGGCTAATAACGCCCAAAGAACTTTGGAAGAGCATATATCTCAATCCCGAGATCATATTCGAGCATGGAAATAGTGGTTGGAAATATCTTGATGAGCATAAGGTGATGGAGATCCCAAAAAGAGTATTTAAGATAATTTAAGGAAAGCAAAAATTTGATGCTCCATCCCTAGGAAAGGTACTTAGGGGTCGGGTGTGTTACATATTCTACAACCTCTGAATCCTCCTCTTCATCCTTGATTGTATCCCCACTGAGTATTATATTTTGGTACCCCTCTTTCCGATCCATATTTTACTTGAACTCTGTATGAATCCAAGGTGTGTTCTCTCATTAGATTGAGTGCATGACAATTCTGTTCGTCATGTCCCACAGACTTACAAAAATTACAAAATAAGATTCTATCAGTGCTCTATTACTTTTGCATCAAAGGGCAGGTGGTTGGGTTATGACCCATCGTTCTGCATATCTCACACCATACTCCTCCTCTTGTGGCCAAGGGATTCATAGCTCCTATAGCCAAATAATTTGCAAAGGATGAACACTCATTCTTGTGATGTCCTTCCTTTTTACATGTAACACACCAGACTTCTTTGTGCTTTTCCTTCCCTTTAGCAAGCTCTTGCAATTTAATTGTCAAGGTTGCTAACTACGACTGAACCTGAGCCATCCCTGCACCATTCTTTCCTATAGGTGATGCTTCCAACTTCATGGCAATCTCTAGTGCTTTTGACTACAACATAATCTTCTGTTGCGTCAATGGGTAGCGTATATGTGCTAACAATCCCGCAATGAACCATTCCTTATGCTCCTCATTTGGAATCTAGAAGGTCACCCAATCCATAAATATCTTGAATCTCTGATCAAAATCCCACACTGATTCATTCTGTAACTGCTTGATCTCTTTTAGTTTCGTAATACACTGTGACTCAGACTTCGGTTTCTAGAACGCTTTTAACAGGGCTTGCCCGATGTTTTCCAATGTTCTGGATTGTCCCACAACTGCAATGGACTTATAATTCATATACTAGAGTAACATGTGGTCTTTGAATGTCGTCACTAACTACACAATTTTCGTCTCGTCATCCTGGACATTCTTGATGGTACACATTTCTTCACAGACAAATAAGTGTTGTTCCATATTTTCTGTCACTACTCCATGGAAGACATGCATTCTCAAAGTGGGGTCTACCCCTGCCATTGTGCACTACATAGTATCCTTCCTTGGTGTCGCTAATTGAATCTGGGTTGTCTTACTACTTTCACTACTTTGATTACCTTTACTACTATCCTTTCTTCCTTCACTAACTGCAAGTGTTTGCGATAAAGTTTTAGATCTTACCTCATACCTCAAAGATGCACATGGGGTTGTGGGTTCGACACAGAGTATGGCCTAAGTGGGTCTACTGGGATCTAATGGATCTCCTTCTGCTGGACTGAGCTGACAACCCTCTTCCTTCTCCTTCCTTTCTATGCGCAATATTCCTTTGATTTGGAGAATTACACCGATGTCTCTTTCCACAAACTCATTGTGCTTCCCTTCTCTATCAACCACAATCCTCTTCTTACTGTATCAAAATATTTTTCCATTGCCCAACATTCCAATCTCTTTTTTATCGCACCTTCTTCTTTTCTTGACATTCTTAGCCCATCCATTCCTTATTTATTCTTTCTTGCATCCCTCTCCTCCATACTCTCAGACCATCCCCTGGGTAGTCCCCATCCCCCTATGCACGTGAAGGCACCTATTTACTAGGGCAATCAGATTCCAACATCAACATATTGACCCAAGTAGACAATGATTTCAACTATCTTCCACACAAATCTTTAAAGAACTCCCTCTCGACAACACTATATGACTGGGTACACTCTATAACAAACTCAATAATATAAACTCCCAATACACTATCCAACCAAAAAAAAATTACGCACGAGATCCAATTACTTACAACATTAAGTTGTTGGATCAAATCAGGAGTCCAACTCCTCAGAACAACAATGAAAAATGTTCCATTTTTTTTAGCTAACCTCTTTAACCACTCAACCAAAACTATCGAGAATTGAACAAAGAAAATCTCATGAAATCTGTAAACACGTACCTTTGTAACCACTGCTCCAAGCTGATCAACGGGTTCTTATTCTGATCTCTAGAAAAGTCGTGCTCTTTCATATCTAACCACCATCCTATATATTCCTTAGTCAACCTCCACATTCCCTTCAGTCATAGATACCAGTCTTGACAACAGAACCATTTGTTGTTGCGCAGTGGGCAGACCCAGGGTTCAACATGAATTTGCCAACAAAAACCTCAGATACCGGCCCTTTCGGCATCACCCACAAGCAGGTGAAGTCTCACCTGAGGTATCTATGGGAACTGGAGGAACCAAATTTCCACAATGATGAAGGGATGGGAGGCAGTCCTTATAACCATTCTACCTAGCATTTGTTTAGGATTCCTTATATCATGTGCACAAAAACATAGTAACATGTAACATATTCATAGTAACAAAACATATACCATATGCGTGTGGTAAAAAAAACATCAAACACATCATAACACATAGACACCATGATTAACGCGATTCACCCAAGATGGGATACATTCACAACGACCGACTTCTTATTATATTATTCAGAACATCCATTACAAAATATGCGCACTGCGCTCATGCATTATGTCTTAGAAAAAATGCCCTTGTCGTTCTCCTATTTTCCTACCCACTATCTATCTCCATATCCCTCTATCTATTTGTTTCTCCTTATCTATCCCAAAACCCTTACATATTTATACAATTACAATGGGGCTTCACCCCTATCGATGGACCCAAAATGCCTAACGACTTCCAACGATCTTCCTTCTTTTGCATGCATCAATCCCTACATGTGAAAGTGCGCCAATTGTCTTTACTTCTTTTGAACACTCTGATCCTTGGTCAACTTGTCACTTCGTTCACATGGTTTTCTCTTGCGCAGTTCCCAAAACTGGTCCCCAAAATCCTATCCCAACAAGAGGTACAGACACTTCCCAAACACTGATACACATAGTAGTCGAATCAGTCTAGAAAACACCAAGACAAGTAGAGAGGGGATATCAGTCTACTTGCCCCAATGTGACCTCATGATTAACTCCTGTGTTAGAGGAGCTTCCCGACACACACATTGTGATACTAGATTTGAGCACTCTTTAGTGACTTCTAGGTTCAGTTTAGGTGGCCTTGGAGAGTTTACTCTCCAATCCTACACCAAGGCCCTAAATCTTATCAATGTTGGTTTGATATCAAGAAAAATAGTCTAATTGATTTTAAATTAAGTGTTCTTTTTATTATGGTTGTTGATTAGGAAAGGGAACGAATGAAACTTCAATGGTGTTTTTGACTCCTTTCCAATCCAAAGAAGAGAAAATATATGCAAAAGATGCAACTTTCGCTTTCGATGTGTTAGCACTAGAAGTCTCACCTAGACTGTTGTAGGTGTGAGCCTAATACCCATCGAAATATTTGTAGGTTTGTTAAAGATACAAATGTTTTCAATGTGTAGTAAATGGGTGAGATACTCAGTTTATAATATCAACACAAAACCTCCATGAAATACACACTAGCAAGCAAGGCTTTGAATAACTTTAGATCATGTTTAGAAATATCAAAATGGAAAGATGGAAGACTTAGTAGGAAATATGAAATACATGCACCAGGTTACATCAGGTAGTTTTGAAACACATAGAACAAAAATCTCATTAAATAGGAACCTCCTAATCAACAAGAGAGGACTTTGATAGTACTTGCATAAATTACAAACACTAAATCATTTACTGTAGAAAGGAACAAGCATAAGGATGAATCCTTCATCAACAACTATCATCAAAGTGAGATAGAAACACAGATGTGACAATAGGAAAGGAAACTGATCATTCACTATTAAAGATTCTTGAATCTGATACATACAGTCTGGAAACTCTGATACAGTTGAAAAATAAAGATAAGAGTCTCACTGTCTAACCATTCCAACACTCTCATAGAGTTAAAATACATATTAAAATGCAAAACATCCAAAAATATCTCTAGAATTCGCCACCTAGCTTCTACATAAGATCCTGTGCTCAAAAGAGGCATGGCACTAGGTGCACAACATAAATCTAACAAGAATGCTATATTTCAAGAAAATGTTGGCATCATTGAATGTAACTATTGACAACTTGTTGCATGTGGCTTAACTGAAGGTAAATCCTTGAGGCAGGTGGCCCTTGATGTTCAATTGATTCTCGAGGAGCTTATTCAAACTCCATCTGACATATGACAATCTTCATCAACTAAAAAATTATTGTGACAACCAGTTCACAACACCATAATTCAAACCAATTTGCAGCACGCTATATTCAAATTGATAAACATGTTTCTTGAAACTGACTTGAAGAACATGATGAATAAAAGGCACTGAAAACAATAAGATACCCCTTGTCGTGTTTCCAAAGCATAATGATATGTGATTAGTTCATGAGGTACTGTCTTGATTCGTTGCAAACTTTCAGGTGAGTTTGCAACAGGTCGACTTGACACTTGATTTGACCCTCAAATGGTTAAAAACGACATAAGGAACCTTTGTACACCCCTTTCGAGAAAATACACATGATAATGATGAGTTTTAAGACCAAGGGTGTGACCAATACTTACCCCTATTTCTCTCATGTTGATGACCACTATCATGACACCAAGACTCTTACATGGATTAAGGTCAAATTTATTTGCTCATGAAATAATCAAACATAATTTATTACCATAAAACATGACTCAAACCTAAAATAATTAGACCCTATGATTCAAACCTAGAAACTTAAAAAAATTGACCCCTATACATCCTATGTGCTAACACAATGAACTCTAACTAGGAAGGGAAGATAAAATTTTCCTTTTTAGTTTCTTACAATCAAAGAGACAACCTCACAATCACACAACAACTATGCAAGACAAGCCAAATAAATAAACAAGATCCTTGAATGCAAAACACACCAATGCAATCTCTTTCAAGATGCTTAAAAGCTTTACCCCAACAAAAATTGTTTTTCTTTGTTTTGAAATGCAATTTTCTTCTAATATAAGAATATAAATATGTAGATCAAACCAACAAACAATAAGCAAAGGGATGTGTGATATTGGTAGTGATGCCCCTAGGCACACTCCAATGTCTACATGGGATCAAAAACCCAAAACTTGAAAGATGATATAGTAATGGAACACCTTTTAACAAACACAACTGATGCAAAAGGGACAAAGACACACTACCCGATCTGGAATGATCAATTGAGGATGTTGTTGTCCAGATCACCACTCACTAGGCATCTAGCTCACTCAAACAAGAAAACCCAACCAAAACACTCAAGACACCTCAAATTCACATTAAAATCAAACAACAATGAAGAGGCTCAAACTGAGAGGACATCTCTGCTATCAGATCCATAACATGCTGACAAGACTAGGAAAAGTTCAGATCTAATCAAGGGAAATAAAAAAAACTTGAAAAATAGTCACCTACAAGGGTGATCGTGGCCCAATAGGTATGTATATAGTGACCATCTGCAAGTTGTTGCAGCCTAGCAGGTATGCAACTCATGACTGGTCACTCTGGTGTGAACCAGTCAGTTGTGACCATTTGCAAAATTGGGGAAATAGGCCCAGATCCAACCCAATTCTAACAGATCTGAAAGATCTAATCTCTCAAAGAGTGATAATGAAGACTGATAAACCAAAAAAACATATTTTAGAGGTAAAGAAGCAAGGGAAATAAAACTAAGGAAAAATCAAATATCCTTCCCCAGTGGAGTCACCAATTCTCTTAGTGGATAATTCTCACCTATGGATAAGAAATACCTCCCTTGTGTTATCACATGAAGTTGTCAAGGGTTGCAGGTGATAGCCATGAGCACAAACAAACAGGTGGGTGCAATTTTCAATAATAGAGATCCCCTGTGCAGTTCAATTTAGCGCCATCTTTAGGCGCAGTTTGAAGGACGTTATAGTTGGCAAGCGGATAAACTTTAGTGGGGGCGCTAAAATAACATGTGCGCCCAGATCGCAGATCCGACCAGATCAACAACCACGCTTCATTTCAGGGCTGAAACATGCTCGGGTGTTAAAATCCTTGAGCGGGCCAAAATCTAAACCATGGTATTGTGGGAGAGCTACGTGGAAGAAGGTGGTGATTTTTGGGCCCAAAAGCGGTGTGGGTCCAAACCGCTTTCGACGACCCCAAAATCATGTGCTCATTTAGCGTCAAATCCTATAGCAGAATGTGGCCACCCCCTAGTCATCAAGCCTCATCCCGATCCCGAGGAGAAATAAGTTAATGAATAAGGACTGGTAGTTGAGACCTCAACTCACTCCATAAATAAAAAGAATGGAGGGTCTGGCTGTGGAGACAAAACTGTCAGCCCGAGGTACCATGATGGACAATTTTTCTTGTAGGCCTATGTTGATTTGAGATTGTGTCTGACAGAAGGATACATGCACAGTCTGACAAAAGGATGCACAGATGGAAAAGCCTTTGACATGATGTCCAACTCGCACTCCTAGCGATTGTTCACTGTTTTGGGTATAAATGCATCAGTTGAAGAATATGTTAGGGTTGATGGTTGAGCAGAGCTCCCTATTTGTAATAGTTTGATAACATGTTGTTCTATGGTTATGTATGAGACCTGAGACTTTCTCATTAATATAAGTCAGTTTTTTTCATCATCTTGTTTCCTCTTGTGATTAAACACTCATGCATGGATGATCCAAACGAGATGTTGTAGTTGTACTGTAATGGAGATTTGATTATAATGCTGTTGTGATATATTTCAGTATCTTAAACTTAAGTTCAAGAGTGCTCTTGTGCCTAATTTTTTCTACACCAAGCTGCTTGAAGGCCGGATGCTCATGGAAGACTTGTCCACTTTCCTCACTAAGTCTTCCTCCTTCTCACATTTAACCTTAAACCACTGACTAAAGTTAATAAGAACCTCATTTTCTTATGCATTGCTAGTCCAATTTTCTGTGTTAAAACATTCTTATGCTGAGCTTTGTCCATTTGGCCTCCACTCATAAACCTACCTCCACAAACATTTTGATGGGTACTGGGATTATCCTCCTACAATCTGAGGGTGAATCTCAGTGCCAATACCTTGTATATTCCCTTGATCTAAGACAAACAATGGGATAGATCACTCCACAATCTTCCCTAGATCTACTAGATTCATTCCTATTCAAGCAAGAAGATGGAATGACATACCTTGGAATTAACGATTGTCCTTACATATCCTAGCCGATGCAGCTCAAAATATCTATCTCCAGCTCCCACAACCTACTTCCTACACATAAGTGACAACAATTACCAATCCTCAAACCTTCTTAACCATTAGGAAATCATAGATCTAGTCTAGATCTATTCTAATCTACCCAAGGAAAGATCGGATCTATCATGCAAAGTTGAATACAATAGATTTGGGAAGGGTAAAACCACATAGATCTATATATAAATCAAATAAAGGGTGAATACATAAACATATTCATACCTTGAGTTATTATGCATTCCTACCTGGGTCCTTACTCTTGCTCCTCCCTATCCCTCACACAAGCAAGGATAACCTGATACGAAGACTTGTTTCTTGTGGAAGAGCTCCTCTAAAAATATTGCAACATGTAACTGCAAATGATTCTTCCTCCTCTATCCCATGGTATGCCTTCCTTATATAGATTGGCGGAGGAGGCTATGGGATGCTTCTATATCTCTAAAAATCAGTGAACCTTGATTAGATTGAGAGCTCCCAAACTCATATCACGAGAGAAATAACTCACCCAACACTAGTCTCCTTGGAAATCACCAAATATAGAAGGCTATAGGGGCAGTCATAGGCTAGCAGAACTGCAACTAGCAACTGGTCACAGGCTTTCAACTATGCAGATAGCGATTGGTCTCACTCTGTCAAGCAGTTTAGGTGCGATTGTCCTAAAAAATAGGGGAAATCCATGGCATAAGAGTGTGTCTCAACAATGAAGCATTAATGGGTCCTCCATGTGTCCCTAGGGTGGAAAATAAGGCTATAACACTAGTGGACTGACTCACAAAGTATGCCCATTTTTTCTCCCTTTCTCATCCTTTTAAATAAAGTACAGTAGACACAACATTCATGAAAACAATTCAGAAGCTACATGGAATCCCTGAGATCATTGTAAGTGACAAAGATCCAATTTTCACTGGAAATTTTTGGACTAAATTATTTTCTTGTTTGGGTAATCAACTGGTTCACAACTCCTCTTACCAAACTCAATATGATGGGAAAACTAAGATTACAAATAAATTTCTAGAAGGGTATCTTCATTTCTTTACATCTACTAAACAAACACAATGTGTCAAGTGGTTGCGGCCCTTAGCAGAATGGTGCTACAACAAATCCTTCCATACTTTATAAAAAATGTCCCCATATATGGCACTTCATGGATATAATCCTCCATCAATCACATCACCTTTGAAAGGGAAAATGAAGGTTCAAGTAGTGGAGGATCACACAGAGCACCAATAAGAGGTTCTCAAACTATTGAAGGACAACTTGGTTACAACACAAAATAGGATGAAAAAACAAGCATATCAACATCACAACAAAAGGGAATTTGAAGTGGGGGATTGGGTATTTTTGAGGCTACACCCATACAAATGGATGTCATTCAAGAAATAAAAAAAGAACAATAAATTGGCACCCATGTATTACGGTCCCTATATGGTGTTGCAGAGGATTGGAAGTATAGATTAAAAATTAGAATTTCCTCCATCTTCACATGTACATCTAGTCTTCCATGTCTCTTGCTTAAAGAAGGTAATTGGTGACAAGATACCAGTTCAAACTATGTTACTAGAGATCAATGAAGAAGGGGAAATCATACTATAATTATAAACAATCCTTGAAACAAGGATTAAGAAACTGTGAAATTGAGCAATTACTGAATACCTCATCAAGTGGAAGAACCCACCAATAGAAGAAGCAACATGCGAAGATAAATTATTCATGCACAAACATCCACAACTAATCAAGTGTTGATGGAAACACTTATTTGAAGGGGAGGGGCATACTAAGCCCCTAGACAAAGCCCCATGTCAAGCATAAAGCCCGATGTAAATCCCTAGTATTACTATCGTCGACTAGATAGTTTAATTGTAATTGTACCCTTGGTGTCCTATACATATACCAATGAGACATAGTTTTACGATCATCTCATCTTGTACATTTGTTCTATTGTAAAAGGAGTTTGCCCATTGAAGAGTCTTCACATTCATTCTTCTCTCTTTATCAAGGCGTGGAGCTACTTCCCTCTCTCTTTTTATGCTATTTTGGTCGTTTGATGCATAACAACCTCATGGTTTAGTGTATGTCACCAAAGCAAAAAATTGAACAAAATTTCACCATATCCTATAAAATCCATCCATAAACACTAGACCTCGAGTTAAACTGCATATTAAAATCTCATAAAAGCAACACCAAAGCATGAATAAGAAGTAATGAAAGGCATTATTTCAGTGTAAGCGTAAAAATGGCCATTTCGAGTCCTAAAAAGACCCAAAATTGGTTTATTTATGGACAAATAGAATTCATCTTCACATTTACCTTGTTGAAATTCCCACCTCTTGAAAATTTTAGTGCAGATTGCAAGAGATTCCACCAATGCAATTCCATTTAATCTAGATTACGTAAGAACATAACCATGTTTTTAATTTTTGAAAATTTTAATGTTTTTTTTGGATTTTTGGACATGATGTAATAGTTAGGTATTTTATATACCTATGATTCAACTCTTACTTATGACTTCAATAACATGATTGAAAGTCCCCATGTTTATGTACATGTATGTTTGTGTTAATGCTTAATTTAACGTGTCAAATGCCAACATAGCTAGCAAACTAACGTATGTAACCTTCTAGTCTCACCATGCGTGTTCCTATGACGCAGGCGAAGAGGATGCTACTAACACATGAAAATCAAGCACCAAACACGATAAGCATCGAACCAAATCAACCCACATGGAAAAATAAAAATCACTCACATCACACACCTATGTACAAGTCACTATGCATCTTGATGGTTTATGCAAAGTAGAGCCCACTATTAGGCTCAGACAAGGATTCCTATCATCATCAATGAACTCATGGGTTGCTGCTGGCATTATGTGGCGCACCATGCTGAGGCCACACCTCATAGAATTGAATTTCCATGTTCCTAAATATTCACGATTCCGGTTTTGAACTAGAACCAAGTCACTATCAGGAACTACTGTCATGCCCCACATTATTATTAGTATTATTATTTCATTAAATAATAATAAGGAAGTATAATCGTTATCCAAAAAAGGATCATCCTGATATTATTATTAAATAATAATAATTATTATCCTAAGGGGATCACCCCATCTTGGTATTATTAAATGAATAAATACATAAGTAAATAATAATAATAAAGTATAAAAAGTACTTAAAAAAATAAATAATCAGGGTAATGGTAAAATAAGTAACAACCATATATGAGAAACCCTAAAAACATAATAAATAATTCAAGTGGATCCCAAGGATTGAGTTCTGGGATCTTATATAGGGAGGGAAGGAAAGAGAAAAGGGGTCTCTCTCTTTTGGCTGAGCTATAGAGATGGCAAGACTAAGGATTCACTGACATAGTAGTCGATTGAGGGCTCGAGGGTGACCTTCTACTAAAGATTAAGGTAGAAGGGTCTATGGTTGGGTGGATAGTCATCCCCCATTTTGTTGTTGTGTTTTTCCAGATCAAGATCATGGTATCACTACAATATCCAACCCCTATACTACAAGAAAGTGGGTTTCTTTGAAGCAGATGAGCTCATCATCTCTCAGTACTCCTAAATTTTATTGAAGTTTATCTAGTAATTTCTATAATTATTTTGTTTTTAGATCAAGCCATTACATATGGTATTAGAGCTGGTTTCAACCCTCAAGGCCTATGGGCCTTCCCAATCAGAATTCTAGATCTGAAAATATAAAGCTAGAACAAATTTGAAGGCCTACGATAGAAGCCACACCATAATCCAAGTAGATCTAGATATAGGTCTAGATGTGGTGCCTCCACTTAGATATGATTTTCCATAACACTCAATAAAATTGTGTATTTTTCAACTAGAAGCTTAATTTTTTTGACCAGATCTAGTTCATCCTAGCTTTTAATAATTAGACTATTGATCTAGTAGTTCAAATATGACTTTTATAGCTTAGATTTGACCAAATATAGGAAAATGATTTATTCTGTATGTTTGGGATTTGGAAAAACTAAGTGTTTTGGTCAACAAGGTGAATAGTTTTGGGAAAAAATGGAAGAATGGTGAATATGAGATCACAAAGTGGAATAGAGTTCAACTAACATAGCTTCCGTATAACCTCAATGAAGTTTGAACTAATTGTTGAGGTGAAGTAAGTGTTATAACTCCAAACAAATTACCAAAGGGAACTTTGATCCGGATTATTTTCGGAACGAAACAAAATCAGAGATATTAGAAAGAAATACACATAAAAATTTCCAGAAACAGAGAAATACAACAATACATGATTTATATTAATGAAAGAATTGTACAGAGATTGAATTGTACAAAGATTGTAAAAATACATAGTGCAAGACTCGCTAGAATGGTGGCATCTTTATCTCTGAGAAGAGATGTGACAACTATGCTCATTCACAAGAAGATCATTAAAATGAGGCTCTGAAGGTATTTTATGATAAACATGAATGCTAAAACCCTAGACATCCAAAAACCTAACCCTAGGAGATGAAGCTCCGAAATTCATGTGGGCCCCATTGGGGTAAGTTAGTATATTAACTTCCTGGGGTCATAACGTTTGCATACGATCTCTGTTTTAGGCCTGTGATAGCCCATTGGAAAGGTATTTTCGAGAACTACACATTATGCTGTCAAAATCTAACTCTATCTACATTTTGACTGTGGCAAGACAATAAAACACTATTTAGAGCCCCAAAACGACCCTAGAAGTACAAAAAGATGTATTGACATGAAGACTCCCAAAATAAGCCAGTTGGAATAGGTGGAAGACCATTGATATCCACCTAGATGCTGTGTAGGGATTCAGGTCAGCCCCGTAAGTGCAAAACCCACAATTACAAAGAAATGTCCCCATTACAGAGAAACCCGCTGAACTGAAAACTGTTCAGATGAGCCAGTTGGAATTTGGAATAGGTGAGTGGCCACCAATATCCACCTGGAACAATCCTTCCCCCTTAGGAAGCAATGGTCTCCATTGCATTGAGTGTCCAGGGAAGAGGGTAAAGCGTTTTCTAAATCTGAATCTTGGTGAGCTGTGTGCCTTGTTGGAGAAGTTGCGTTGCTTGGTCTGTGGAAGGTTGTTGTGAACCTGTTGCTGGTGGGTTTGAATATGTTCTACCAACCTATTGTCTCTGGGCTTGACGGGGCATTGTGTAGGCACCATTGTAGGTGAATAAACAATATCTTCTTTCTCTTCTACAATCTGTTTCTGCTAGATAGAAGGTGTTTAGGTTGCAATTGTTGTAGTGGCCTTCTATGCATCCTTTGAATAGTCTGTGAATATGATTAATTTTGCAGTATGAGAGATTACCTTACGACACTGTTTTAGTGGAACAATAGTTAGAACTACCTCTGGTATCATGTAGAGCTTCCCCCCAAGAGTAATAATGACACTATGGGGTCGAGACTCATAAAAAACATGACGTTTCCACATATACGGTTGGCCCAAAACAACATCACAGACATTAAGTGATCTAGATTATTTCCAGCACGAAATGAGAGTGAAGATATAACACAAAAATATTAAGAGACATTGCAAGAGCGACAACAATATAACAGAGAGATATTGGAAATATAACAAGAGTCACAGATATATAGTAATACATGATTTCTATTAATGAAATAAATGTACAAAGACTGTAAAAATATAGAGTGAAATACTCGCTAGAATGGTGGCGGCTTATCTCTGAGAAGAGATGTGACGGCTGTGCTCATTCGCAAGAAGATGATTATAATGAGACTCTGAAGGCCTTTTTACAATAAACATGAATGCCAAAAACCCTAGACATCCAAAAACCTAACCCTAGGAGATGAAGCGCCAAAAGTCATGTGGGCTCGTTTGGGTAAGTTAGTACATCAACTTTCCGGGGTTGCAACTTTTGCATACGATCTCCGTTTTAGGTGCATGATAGCCCGTTGGAAAGGTATTGCCGAGGAGATTCATTTTGGGAGAAATATGGAAGGAACTTCCATATTGCTCCCCATTTTCCCCAAAAACGTCGTTTAGGGCCTCAAAACGGCTCTGAAAGTTTCAGGACTCGAAAAACTGCTAAAAATAGTAAATTACCAAAATTGTCAGAAAACTATTTTGAGCCAGTTGGAAAAGGTGGGTGGCCACCAATATCCACCTGGATCAATCCTCCCTCCTTAGGAAGCAATGGTATCCATTGCATTGAGTGCTTGGGGGAGAGGGAAGAGCGTTTGCTGAATCTGCATCTTGATGAACTACTTGCCTTATTGGAAAAGTTGAACTACTCAATTTGTGGAAGTCTGTCACGAACCTGTTGAGGCTGATTCTGTTCAACAAGTCGAGCTACATGAGAGGATGGTGTGCAGAAGGAATATTTGCACTTTGCTGCAACCTTGTCGACCTACTTCTGTTGGATAGAAGGTGCTTGGGGCGAGGCTGTAGTGGTTACAGTGTCCTTCTGTTCCCCTTTTGAATATATTGCGAATAAGCTGAATTTTGTAGTATGAGATACTACCTTGCGGCAATGTTTAGGTGGAACAATAGTCGAAATGACCTCTGGTATTATGTAGAGATGACCCCCCAGAGAAACAATGACACTACGGGGTTGAGACTCATAAATAACATGGCACTTCCACATATATGGTTGGCCCAAAAAAACGTCACAGACATCCAATGGGGAAACATCACATAATACCTCATCCTTGAAGGGTTGGATTCCATATGACAATCGACATTGCTGGCTGACATGAAGATCTCGTCCCTGGCGAAGCCACCCGATGTTGTATGGCTGCGGGTGTGGTGTTGTCAACAATCCCAACTATTTGACGACCTATGCTGAGATGAGGTTCTTCTGACTTCCGCTATCAACAATAAAATGAAGCGGGGTCCCCTTCACCCACATATGTGAATGAAAAAGGTGCTCCCCCTCTTTTGGATCTGTTGGTTCTTCTGGTTGAATTGTTGTAGTCTCGACAATAACAGTGGGGTCTGCGTCGATGATCTGTCTTTTACCAATATTTTTAGAATCAGATTCTGAATCAAGGTTTGACTCCTTGTCTTTGATCTAGGCCACCAATGACTGTTTTGAGTGACATTCATCGGTGTTGTGCCAGGGGATTTTTTGGAAATCACTCCATTTCCCAGTGTCCTTCGTCTTTCCGTGACCCTTCTTCTCCTGTGGCTTAGACTAGTTTTCAGGAGACTGTTTATTAGGGCCATCTTTATCATACTTTGGTTGTTGCAGATTTCCAAAATCGAAATCCCATTTGTTCTTGTGCTTAAACTTTTGCTCAATTTTAACAACATATCGATAAGCAACACTGAGTGATGAGATGTCCAGAAAATTCATTTCAGTTTGGATGTATCTGTGTAGAGCCCCACAATATTTCAAAACCAAATGTCATTCAGAGTCTTTGATACCCATCTTGGTGCGCAAGGTATGGAAGGTATTGGTGACCTCCGGAATTGCTTGGCCCCTCTCTTGCCATATTGTGGTCCATCTCATGTATTGGTCCTCATAGTTTCCAATAGGGTAATACTGTTCCTTTACTGCATCCACAAAAATATCCCAAGTGGGCTTGGCCCCATATATTCTAGACTCTTATGTGGAACTCTGCTCCCAGTAAGTTTCCCACCAATGTTTGACATGAGGGAGAGATTTAATGAGTGTGAAGGTGATATTTTCTCTGTCGAAAAAATTGTGAATAGAGAAATAACCTTCTAGGTGATTTAACCATTTGTCTAGGGCTTCTGCATCTATATGTCCTTCAAATACATGAATATAAAAATTAACTTGTACCTTGAAAGGCGAGGTGCTTCCAAATTGGCTGCTTGATGAAGATGCACCTGTTGCTATCGGCAGGCGTTAAAGGATGTGGGAAAAATTCTCCATCATTTCGTCTCTCTGTGTCATGAGAGATTGCTCAAGCAACATATTGATAGGATTGTCTTCTCCATCGTTTTTCTTTTCTTCTGCCATTGAGGGTTTCTTGGGTTTGCGAGAGTGATTGTCCTCAAGAGAGATAAGCTTGAGACCCATCTTGCTATACTCGGACCTCGTCGGGGACATGCACTTAAAAACGATCAAGAGCAACCTGCTCTGATACCACTGATCCGGATTATTTTCGACATGAAATGAGAGAGGAGATATAACACAGAAATATTCAGAGATATTGGAAGAGAGACAACAATATAATAGAGATATATCAAAAATATAACAAGAGTCACAGATATACAGTAATACAAAATTTCTATTAATGAAATAAATGTACAGAGACTGTAAAAATACAGAGTGAAAGACTCGCTAGAATGGTGGCGGATTATCTCTGAGAAGAGATGTGACAGATGCGCTCATTCGCAAGAAGATGATTACAATGAGGCTCTGAAGGCCTTTTTACAATAAACAGGAATGCCAAAAACCCTAGACATCCAAAAACCTAACCCTAGGAGATGAAGCGGCAAAAGTCATGTGGGCCTCGTTTGGGTAAGTTAGTACATCAACTTCCCGGGGTTGTAACTTTTGCATACGATCTCCGTTTTATGCGCATGATAGCTCATTGGAAAGGTATCATCGAGTAAATTCATTTTGGGAGTAATATTGAAGAAACTTCCATATTTCTCCCCTTTTTCCCAAAAAATGTCGTTTAGGGCCTCAAAACGGCTCCAAAAGTTCCAGGACCCGAAAAACTGCTAAAAATAGTAAATTACCAAAATTGCCAGAAAAATGTTTTGAGCCAGTTGGAAAAGGTGGGTGGCCACTGATATCCACCTATATAATCAAGAGGGGCAACATCAAACACTACCTCATCCTTGAAGGGATAAATGCCATAGGACATGCGACATTGCTGGCTGACACATAGATCTATTCCCTGGTGAAGCCACTTGATGTTGTATGGCTGCGGGTGTGGTGTTGTCAACAACCCCAACGGTTTGATGACCTCAGATGAGATGAGGTTCTTCTGACTACCACTATCAACAATGAAATGCAATGGGGTTCCCTTCACCCACATCTGTGAATGGAAGAGGTGCTCCCCCTCTTCAAGATCTATTGGTTCTTCTGATTGAATTATTGCGATCACGAAAGTAGTAATGGGGTCTGCATCAATGATTTGCCCATTTTCAATATTTTCTAGATTAGATTATGAATCAGGGTTTGAATCCTTGTCTTTGACCTCGACCACCAATGACTGTTTCGAGTGACATTCATCGATGTTGTGCCAGGGGATTTTTTGGAAGTCACACCACTTCCCAATGTCATCCTTCATATTTCCTTTACCTTTCTTGTCCCGTGTCTTGGACTGGTTTTCTGGAGGCTGTTGGTTAGGGTTGTCTTTACCATTCTTT
Organism: Picea engelmannii; assembly: GCA_009831015.1. NCBI lineage: Eukaryota > Viridiplantae > Streptophyta > Pinopsida > Pinales > Pinaceae > Picea > Picea engelmannii. Next base: position 118,595 of record ML808491.1, on the reverse strand, counting down.
GGTTGTTGCGGATTTGCAGAACCAGACTCCCATTTGTTCTGGTGCCTAAATTCCTGCTCGATTTTGACAGCATATCGATATGCAACTCCTAATGATGAGATGTTTAGGAAATCCATTTCAGTTTGGATGTACCTATGCAGAGCCCCACTGTATTTCAGAACCAGATGCTTCTTGGAGTTTTTGATGCCCATCTTGGTGTGCAAGTTATGGAAAGTATTTGTGAACTTCGACACTGTTTGGCTCTTCTCTTGCCGCAGTGTGGTCCATCTCATGTACTGGTCTTCATAGTTATCAACATGGTAGTATTGTTTCTTGACCGCATCCACAAAAAAATACCAAGTGGGCTTGGCCCCATATATTCCAGATTCCTATATGGAACTTTGCTCCCAGTAAGTTTCCCACCAATGTTTGACATGGGAGAGAGACTTGAGGAGTGTTAAGGTTATCTTTTCCTTGTCGAAAAAATTGTGAACAAAGAAATAAATTTCTAGCAGATTTAACCATTTTTCTAAGGCAACCGCATCTATCTGACCTTCAAATATGGGAATATCAAAATTAATTTGTACCTTGAAAGGAGATATTCCTCCAAAGTGGCTGCTCGATGAAGATGCACCTGTTTCTCTCGACAGATGTTGAAGGATGTGGGAAAAATTCTCCATCATTTCATCCCTCTGTGGCGCGAGAGCTTGCTCAAGAAACAAGTTAATAGAATATTTTTCTCCGCCCTTTTTCTTTTCTATTGCCATAGAGGGTTTCTTGGGCGTGCAAGAGCGATTTTCCTCAAGAGAGACAAGCTCAAGACCCAATTTGCTATACTTGGACCTTGTCAAGGACATGCACTGAAAAATGCTCAAGAGCAACCTGCTCTGATACCACTGATCTAGATTATTTTCAAAACGAAATGAAAGTAGAGATATTACAAATAAATACACATAAAAATTGCCAGATTCAGAGAAATACAACAATGCATGATTTCTATTAATGAAATAATTGTACAGAGACTGTAAAAATACAGAGTGCAAGACTCACTAGAATGGTGACAACTTTGTCTTTGAGAAGAGATGTGATGGCTACGCTCATTCTCAAGAATATCATTATAATGAGGCTTCTAAGGCCTTTTTGTGCTAAAAATGAATGCCAAAACCCTAGACATTCAAAAACCTAACCCTAGGAGATGAAGCGCCAAAAGTCATGTGGGCCCCATTGGGATAAGTTAGTACATTAACTTCCCGGGGTCGTAATTTTTTCATACGATCTCCATTTTAGGTGTGTGATAGCCCGTTGGAAAGGGATTTTCAAGAACTATGTATTATGCCATCAAAATTTGAATCGATCTATAGTTTGAGTGTGGCAAGCCAAGAAAACACTGTTTAGATCCCCAAAACGACCCTAGAAGTACAAAAAGATGTACTGACATGCACAATTCCAAAATAATTCAGTTGGAATAGGTGGGTGGCCACCAATATCCACTTGGATGCTGTGTAGAGCTTCAGGACAACCGTGTAAGTGAATAACCCACAATTACAAATAAATGTCCCCATTACAGAGAAACGTGTTGAATTGAAAACTGTCCAAATGAGCCAGTTGGAATTTGGAATAGGTGGGTGGCCAACAATATCCTCCTGGATCAAACTTAAAATAAAGAGTGTCACATAAATAATTTCTGATCCAGTGCTTCTAAAGCATGACCTTAACAAGCAAGACGTACCTATTCAAGATGTTGAAGAGGGATTGTGTAACGATCTTCACATACTTCAACTTTTTTTTTTATCATGTAATTGATCTAAAGTAGGTAATGGAGTCCCAATTACATCAAGACTATCTTCATTCATTGATACTTGTGGATGATAATAGTAGAGGTAATTGTATTGGTAGCTTTTGGGTGGAGATAAATATCATCGTGGGCAACATTGCATTGCGCCATTCTTAAACCTGTAGCAATTCAGTTGTGCATTAGGAGGTATACAATGGTGTTTCATTGGAAGGTTCATGCAACATTGACCATAGGAGAAGGCTCCTCATTGGGACACAAAGGTTTGACAAGTACCATCTGCAGGGAGACTATCATGTGGCAACAAGACTATATGGCTTGAGAGTTGGTTGGGCATGAAAAATTCAATGATATATTTTACATTTTAATCATGCTAACATACTCTTAAACAATATTTCTTGTAATTAGCATCAAAGGGTTCTAGGTATAATTCATTTGTTTACCTCTTTAAAGGATCTAACCCTAGGACCTAAATAATGCATCTCTAATTTAGATTAAGTCTAACAATTTGTGGATTCCCTAATGTATTTCTTTTATTAGAACAAATGTATCAAATGAATCATAGCAGATCTATTCTTGCAATCCCATCTTTGGTTCACTAAATACTTGTGAATGGGGATTTAAAACTGGTCAATTCTCACACCTTTTGAGAAACATTTTGGATTTTTCTTCCGTTCAATGATCCTAGACAACAAATCGACAACTTAAAGCATTCATTGACCTAACATATTGGCCTACTGTTATCTATCCTTGTTGTGGTTCAAATGTCCATGTATGCTATCTCGTTTTCTCATAGTTGAAGGGTTGGATATACTATCTACAACTATTGTTTTGGTCATATCACATACTTCGTATTCTATGGTTTGCATAATTGTAATGACATGACACCAATAACACTAGACTATATATCAGTGCTACGACCAATTTTGGTTACTATTGTTGGAAAACTTCATTCATTGTCGAATTAATCAATCGAAATATTTTGCTATAACATTTATCATATTCATTTAGTTCCATTACGTGCTGGTATGATCTAAACATTGGTACACCCATATTGGCACATACCTACTATTACAACACTTGATATTTAATCACAGTGAATGAATTTGGGCACATTTTCTTCAATGCTACAAGTTTGAGTGACCTACTCTCATTCGATCTCTGTCGAATTAATCAATTGAAATATTTTGCTATAACATTGATCATATTCATTTAGTTCCAATACGTGATGGTATGATCTAAACATTGGTACACCCATATTGGCACATACCTACTATTACAACACTTGATATTTAATCACAGTGAATGAATTTGGGCACATTTTCTTCAATGCTACAAGTTTGAGTGACCTACTCTCATTCGATCTCTGTAGGTGTACATATTTCATTGAGACATTAGTATCTTTTTGGTTCATGGTTGGTTGAATGTAATGACTCATAGTTTTAATCAAGGATTTAATGCTTACATTGTAATTGGATTTGACACATGTTCTTTAGATAATGCATTTCATGATTTGATTGCACATAGAATTTTCTATTGAATATTACTAGCACAACAACTAAATAGCTGCTGGTTAACGCCGAAAGGCTGATAAGATGAAATGAATCCTTAAAAGAATATATTAAATTTTATTGTTGATTAACAAATAAATGGTTGCGCTCATTTATCTGGTGTTAATATTTTAATTTCTGTTAATCACTTACGTGGCAATCAGTTAGCTATCAAAGTAATTTTTAAATATGATTAGGTAAATGTAAAAAAGTAAACACATAAACTGATGTCCTTATAATAGCTAGGAAGTTAATGATTGAAATCACAGCCATTTATTTTGTGTGACTACTAAGAATATTCCAGCCATATTTAATCCTATTCATAAAAAACTTATTAAGCACTAAACCCCCATTAAATCTGCCCATTGTCAATAGGTGTACGCCTTTCAACGTAACAAGAGAGATACATGCTTGTACAAATCTGATATGAATATGTGATACATCAATACATGCATATTTGAAATGATCACCCTCTCTATCATTCCTCATACCTTGCATTTTCACCGATTATTAATATATGGATAATGAATGGTCTCTGATTATATTTCTCTTAATAAATTTGCTTGTAATTTGGATTAGCATTATTTGGACTGGTTATATCTGTGCCTGTTTTCTCAACGTGAATTTGCAATAATTGAAACAACTACAATTACTATATAAAGTGGGAAAGAAGGTAAACTTTGCATGCAGTGCTGAAATACAAATACTTGGCAACAAAAAATCTTATTTTCATTGGAAATCCTTTTCTGTTTAAAAGAGCTAGCTGGGAATAACTACAAAAATAGGTAAATGGGACTAAGATAATACAACCAATGCTAGGAGTGCCAAAGTCTCTCCTAAAATAGACTATCACAGTTGTTTTTATAGTTGGAGGGCAACACAGGGTTTCCGAGAAATTGGTAGTTGCATTTATGCTTTTAATTGATAGTAGGGAATGGGTTCAAGAGTGACATGGAGGGACAGATAAAATAGCTATTGCTTGACTTTGATCTCTTGATGTCGCTCAACTTGCTCTCTCGCTATTTTTTTGACTTTTTTTCTCGCTTGACTTTGATATCAAACAAACTCGATTTTCTCTCTCGCTTTATGTCGCGATATCGCTCGGTTTATGTGTTGTTGGTTTACTACACTTATGTCATCCGATGCGTCGGGTTTGTTTTTTTGAGTAGTGTCTAACCTAGGTTGGGTGACCACTCCATTAGCCACTGGCTCTAGAGTTTCTTTGCACCATGGAGAACTGCATGCTCTATATGTAATTTGTTAGTTATGCACCTAGTTCAACTAACATTAATGTATCTATTTGTTGGCATGATGAATATATATGTAGGGTTTCTAATGGTTGTTGGTATCTAGGTGTTACTTATCGGTGAATGAATACGCTGTTAATGGTGTTTACATTACTGTTTCTGGTCTAAATGCAATCATGGTGTAAGCTATACAATGCCTAGCTTTAATGAGACTTGGCATAACGTAAGTCAGACTTAAGGAGTAGCAATGAGACTGGGTATATATTAGAGTACCATTGTGCGATAGCCTCTAGAATGAATCAGTAGTTTCACAACGAGATTGAGCCTATATAAACCTTTAGAGTTGAACATGATGAAGTATGTGACAACACAAAAGGTATGAAACCCTGTCATTTGGAGAGTGATGTGCTTTCCACCTTCTTTTGTTGTTAGGTATGCTAAAACTATAGACATAATGAATCGATTCGATATAATTTATTTGTCTAGCCCAAACTTTAAGTAATAATAATGCTTCCACAAAATTTTTTGATCCATAAAGGTTCTTTTTAAGGAGTGCACTATCATCCTTAAGAAACATATATTCCAATATACTTTCATTGTAATAAGGTGTAGGTTGTGTCATGACCCCCTGCTAGAAATCTCAAAACATTATTGTGACAAGGGGCTAGATTCAAGAAGTCAAATACTCCAACTAATACTGTTGGAATGATACGTATTACAAATTCACTGTCAATCTCTCTTGGATGTATAATCAAAATTGTATTTCTGGCATCATCTTGAAAAGTTGACCATTCAATGTTCTTAAAAAAAAACATGAGCTCATATTCTTTTTAATCACTAAAAGATACAAGCACCTTTTGGCATGATAGCGATGGTTAAAAAAAAATCATTTTCATGAAAACATGCCTTGGGTATTTGAACTACAAGGTCAATATTTATGAATCATTTTGCTGTTGTCTTAAGTGCATATTATTCAATGTTCTTAACAAAAAAACATGAGCTCAGATGCTTTTTAATCACTAAAATATACAAGCACCTTTTGGCACGATAACGATGGTTAAAAAAATCATTTTCATGAAAACATGCCTTGGGTATTTGAACTACAAGGTCAATATTTAGGAATGGTTTTGCTATTGTCTTAAGTGCATAATTGCCAATAATTTCTACAAAATTCGACTTCCTGAATTTGAAACCAACTTTATCAGTGATCACTAGGGGCCCCTATATATTTAATAAAAGTAGCTCTACTATTGGCTTGACCTATTCCTCGGGAAGGCTAATAAACACATCTACAATAAGTGCTACATCGTGTTCCTAGGGCTTAGTCTTTGAATGATCGATGTTGAGTTCCTTCAGAGTCTTGGATACTTTAAAATATGCCAATTCAGTATCCAAACTGAGAGCCATGTTTCTCTGTTCTGAAAAAATATTTGTTTGAAACAACACTCGAACCCTCAATTCTTGTAGTCTTTGTGCTATGTTTTAGGGTTTTAGATAAAGATAGATGCAAGTTACACAACATGAATAACCATCTAGAATGATGGAATCTCTCAATTCGTCTAAGTCAACTAGCTTACAGGCCTGGCCTTTTTGAACAGACTGTCTATAAAAACAAGAAGAGAGTTCCAGGTCTTTCTCTTGATATAGGTCTTGACCATTTTAAGGAAAATATGAAATCCCTATGGATTTCTTTAACCTTAATATCATTATTTTAATTGAGTGATCATTTCACCCTTTTCTACTGCTTATCTATAACCTACACTTTCTCTCTCGTGATGGGCACATTCACTTTGAGATATCTATGGTTCTCTGGGTGTGAATTTGAAGCCGTTCGACCGACAATTTCATTCTACCTACCCACTATTATTTTCAATACATGCATTGTTCTCTTGATATATAACACACATAAGTGAAAAATTTCAATTGTATTTCCTTAGTTCAAGCTGAAACCTGTCACACTACTACATGTTCTAATTCTCACATTCATTTGACCCCTATTTTGAGTCGACTCGGTGATGGCTACATTTGTTGACTACATAATTCTTTGATGTGGTGCACTGCCATCAAATTATTTGAAAACACATGGATTCAATGTTTTAACTCTATTATTTACTCTATTTGTTTTTGGTGAAGTGTATAATGCAGTTTTTGCAAATGAAAGATCCATGATTCTATTATGGTTGTAATTGCACCTTCTCTACTTAATTGTTAGCCAAACTCATACATCGGAGCATGTTATTTGTTAAGAAATTATTTGATTTCATGGGAGAAATATGTTTCAATATCTAACTTTGGTTGTTCATAATCTTAGCATGTACCCACATTGCTATCCTCTACTAAGAATTACTTTATGGTTTGAGTGATTTCTATACACAAAGGATTTCATTGAATTTGTTGTTCTAATGTGGAGGTGGTATTTTCTTGATGCATGATTTAAGGAGTCAGTGACGTATACTGCATTCAACATATGAAACAAGCCTATATCCACATCACACATTCTCAGATCATAGGTATGAGGCATATATTTTATTTAGGCAAGTTTGGAACCCTATATTAATCCTTGGTTTGTGTTTCCATCCATGGATGAGTATTGTATTGTGTGGGAAATATTTGAAGTGTAGGAGATTGAATTATGACCTACTTTACTATGGCCCGGGTTAATCATTTGGTTGTCCTATTTATATCTCATCCCTTGATGATTTTTAGTGACCCTCCTTGCCCATGATAATTGCACTATCTTGTATTCTTTGTTGGTTATTTCAAATATGGTTTGGGTTATTACTTGTAGTGGTCTCTTGGTGGTGCATTTAGATCATTTCTATATGTATGTTTGGCCACTATGCATTTTGGAAATAGGCCCTTGCTCTTACTCTATTTTGGAAAGATATATTTCTGCTGGTATGTGCACATTTTTTAAACCTTGGCACTAATGCTTTTATTTTATATATGCCTTTTGGTGCTTGATCTTGTCATTACTCTCTTGTTTCGAACTCATTCATTGGGTCTAGGTTTTATTTTCAAATTCACATTGGTGGTATTGATTCCTTTACACCACCAATGTCTTCTCCAACTTATTCTACCTTCTTCATCATTCAATACAAGTGTCTCAACCATATACCAAGTCCACCAATGCCTTCTCCAGCTTATTCTGCCTCCTTCATCATTCAATACAAAACCTTTAAGTCCCGACAACAAAACCAGTTGTTGGGTCATTTCATGCTTGTGTGCATATTTCTTAACACTGGGGGGTTGAAGACTCAAGGTTTGTACAGACTTGACCAACAAAAACCCCAAGGCATCGACATATCAATCCTCAGCCAAGACTGAGAAAGGTCTCACCTGATACACCATGAGTATCACATAGACTATCTGGTCTTGTGTCGGTGAAGAAGGACTAATTACACATAGATCCATCGGTGATTGCATTCATGTTATTCATTGCAACTTACTTAACAAATAACAAGGCATAACAAAAACAAAACATTCAATCTGACACATAATTGAAACATCATAGGTCCTAAATCTCTACAAATTTATTATCATCCTCATTTAATCATTCACAGACATACATTAAGAAAATCACTCTTTAACAACAACGAAGCTTTTATTTCTTATGCATTTTCCCACTGTTACATTACAACATGCCATGCACTTTCTTTGGACTCAACAATTGGGACAAACTCAGACCTACAATTAGAGACATCACAAAACATAGGCTTAGAGTGAGCTCAATAGCATCCATATGACTATCACAACAACAATTCAAAGGTTCATGAACTAACTATATAACTCCCTTTCTATTGTAATTACTCCATTGTATCTGCTTCTCGACTCTAGCGCTCTGTCTCTTTCAGTTTTTCCCCACTCATTCCTCCAACTTCCAGTCCCACATGCTTCTGTCACCTGCCTGCATTCCACGTAGCCTTTCTAGAATTGGGGCAATATTAACTACTTTGCCAACTCATTTTATTTTTGCTCCATGTTCCCTCATGTTGTTTGCAGTAATCATTTGGGGATATTTCTCGAATATTATTTTCTTGATTTTGGTGTGCATGCATTATCTTCTTGATTTCTGGTGTGCATCACAAAACATGGACTAGCGCACATCACAAATCTTGGTTTGGCGTGCATGTCTCCTTTTACTCTTCACGCAATTGCTTGAGTGTGCGCAGAACTAGAATGGACGTGCACAACTTCATTTGTGCACGTGCGTGATATTTACCCAAAAAATTGGGTGCCAACAACGTCCTCAAAGCAAGACAACCTAGTAACCATTACAATCACTAAAATCCAACCAACAACTTCCTAAGAAAACTTAAAAACTATAACCATGCAATCTCAAAGTGCACTACAATTTTGCATAGAAACACAATTGTAAGCACACACACAAATTTAATATCCATTGGGTTACATGACCAACTTCAAAAAACCTTCTTCTATTGACAAGAATTCACAGTCTCACCAAGAGGCAAACAATGCCAACAAGAGCATAATCAACATTGTCACATGCGTGATTCTTGTATCCAATTACAATTTCTTAAATAGCCAATGCTAGCAACAACACATAACCGATTCAAATAGAGGCAACAATAATGTGCCAAATGTGAAAACTCCTTGGATTTAGTATCAAAGTGGACAAACAAACTCATTTATTCACAAAACAAGTAGGCACAAGGATCAACCTTTTCATTCCATCCACCTATATAACAAAGTTGGTGTAAAGGAATCGATACCACCAATTCCCATTTGAAAATAAGACTTAGACCCAATGAATGATTTTGAAACAAGAGAGTAATGAAAAGATCAAGCACCAAAAGGCATATATAAAATAAAAGCATTAGTGCCAAGGTTTAAACAATGTGCACATACCACCATAAATATTTCTTTCCAAAATAAAGTAAGAGCAAGGGCCTATTTCCAAAATGCATAGTGGCCAAACATACCTATAGCAATGATCTGAATGCACCACCAAGAGACCACTGCAAGTAATAACCCAAACCATATTTGAAATAACCAACAAAGAATACAAGCTAGTGCAATTACCATGGACAAGGAGGGTCACTAAAAATCATCAAGGGATGAGCTATCAATAGGAAAACCAAATGATTAACCTGAGCCATAGTAAAGTATATCATTGGTCAATCTCCTACACTTCAAATATTTCCCACACAATACAATACTCATCCATGGATAGAGTTGGCCATAAACACAAACCAAGGATTAATCTAGGGTTCCAAACTTGCCTAAATAAAATATATGCCTCAGACCAATGATCTGAGAATGCGTGATGTGGATATAGGATTGTTTCATATGTTGAATGCAATATACATCACTGACTCCTCAAATCACACATCAAGAAAATACCACCTCCACATTAGAACAAAAAATGCAATGAAATCCTTTGTGTATAGAAATCATTCAAACCATAAAGTAATTCTTAGTAGAGGATAGCAATGTGGTACATACTAAGATTATGAACAACCAAAGTTAGATATTGAAACATATTTCTCCCACGAAACCAAATAATTGCTTAACAAATGACATTCTCTGATGTATGAGTTTGGCTAACAATTAAGTAGAGGAGGTGCAATTACAACCATAATAGAATCATGGATCTTTCATTTGCAAAAATTGCATTATACACTTCACCAAAAATAAATAGAGTAAATAATAGAGTTAAAACATCGAATCCACATGTTTTCAAATAATTTGATGGCAATGCACCACATCAAAGAATTATGTAGTCAACAAATGTAGCAATCACCGAGTCGACTCAAAATAGGGGTCAAATGAATGTGAGAATTAGAACATGTTGCGATGTGACATGTTTTAGCTTGAACTAAGGAAATACAATTGAAAATTTTCACTTGTGTGTGTTATATATCAAGAGAACAATGCATGTATTGAAAATAATAGTGGGTAGGTAGAATGAAATTGTCGGTCGAACGACTTCAAATTCACACCCAGAGAACCATAGATATTTCAAAGTGAATGTTCCCATCACGAGAGAGAAAGTGTAGGTTATAGATAAGAAATAGAAAAGGGTGAAATGATCACCCAATGACAACATTGATATCAATGTTAAAGAAAGCCATAGGGATTTCATATTTTCCTTAAAATGGTCGAGACCTATATCAAGAGCAAGACCTGGAACTCTCTTCTTGCTTGTTATAGATAGTCTGTTAAAAAATCCTAGGCATGTAAGTTAGTTGAATCAGATGAATTCAGAGCTTCCATCTAGAATTCTCCTTGTTCTACTTGATACAGTGGATAAATCATCCACTCTGGATAAATCAAACCACAGTGGATAAATCATCCACGATTCTAGATCACCTGCCATCGCACAATGTATCTTCATGGGCGCATGTGAAATATTGATTTGTGGCCCACGTGCACAACTTTCCTCAAAACCTTAGGTTCCAACAACTAGGACATCACATGCCTCTCATATGTACTCCCACAACCCTAAAACTAACAGAGAAACATCATAACAAGGAGATCCAATGGTCCCAAAAGATTGCTGAAATATTTTTAACATGGTTATACTGTGGGGATGGATATTGTTTCATCCAAATAGAATATAAGATCCTTAAAACAAGGTTCACTCTTGAGACACTTCTTGACAAGAATTTCTATAGAGAGCTTCACGATTTTGGAAAAGATGAATAGGGTGCTAAAATTGATTGGCAATAGAGGAAATCATTCATTAAACTACAACCTCGTCTTGAAAATCTCAAAAAATATATCTTAGAGATGTTTGATAACAAAGAAGACCATCTACCACTGGATCGATGATTCAAGGTCATTTAAATGTATTGCTACACTCTAGACAATTTTGACGCTGGGAAGTATGGATATGCATTCTTTGATACACACACAATGGCTTACGGACATGGAGTCTCATGGAAGAAATTCATGTTTTCAACCAACAACATGTTTTTTCTCAAGACATTACCATCACATTAAGCTTGGTTCCACAACATGAGTATGTCCGATACCTTGGATATAAAGAGGTGCTTGAATGGCCTAACAACTTCCGTAGAAGAGACCAAAGATCTACTAGCAGCTTCACTGACAATTGGCACAAGTATGTGAATTTTGGAAAGAGTGTATCAACTCTTAGCATGAGCACGTAGGTAGCTAGGGGACAATGCTCTCCATGGAGTAGAGGTGCATTGCGAGTATCTTTTCGGTCATTTGAAGCTTTTGGTTCTAGTGTTTCTTGTATTGGACTACACAACACTACTAGATGATGAAAAAACACTATGATCCCAACGAATGGCTTGGAAGAGCTTTTGAAAGTAATATCCTTGCTTTGAGGACAAAACAATTTTGAGCATGAAGGAAATGTTATGTATATAAAAATAAGATAGGGATAATAAAATATAATAGTAAACATTTATAATTAATTAATAAATAAATAACTAAAAAGACACACCTCTTCATAAAGAGGCAAATAGGCATATCATAGATTATATTTTTAATCAGGGTCCATTCATTTGATATATCATTTATCATTCTTATTCATTCTATCAATAACATATTTTATTTAATCTCATATGTTGAGTAAATTACCGAACGTTTCCACTACACAGGGATAATAATTACTCATCCAACCCCTACTCCTTCTTGTGATTTAGAACCATCAAAATAAAGAGTCCAAACATCACTATGCGTGTTTTTTTTATTTTTTTATATATCCTTATTTTTATTTACAGTATTTACATTAAACAAATCAAAATATGATTATTCAAAAAACAGTTTTTGTAATTAATTTTTAGGTACTAGACATATTTCAACAACAAAATATCAAAAATAAAATCAAAATTATAATTTCCAAGAATAGGAAAATCATAATTTAATGGTTCATTAGTAGTTTCAAGATCTGTTATAGTATGTTTCATATAACGTTCTTGACCAATTCCAATCTTATTTGATTGTCCATTCTGAGGAAACCAGAGATGTGACCAATCAGATGAAAAGTAACCTTGAAGCTTGGTAGACCAATATCTGCTCAACAGTAGGCCATAAGCTTTAGGGATGTCTACCACCACAATGTCAATAATCCGATGGACTTTAGAATTTGAGGCTATTCTAGTCAAAACTTATTTTAATTATCCTATTGCCTTGACTTATGATATATCCAATTGAATGATATGGGTATATGACTTGAGGGGGTTTCATTCAATTTCTTACATACAAAACAGGGAATTATGTTCTAAGAAGCACCTCAATCCACTAAACAATTATGTACATTTTTGTTAAAATTTTCAAAATTTAACAAAAAATTTGGAGTTTGTGATTTTAGTTTCTTAGCAATTAAGGTAGCATTAAAACTTGTGTTCTATACATTATTAGTTGTTTCCTTGACTACATTCTTGAAGAAATTGCAATAGGTGCATCATTTTCTTTTAAAGCATCCACCAATATTTTTTTTGTGAAATCTTGCATAAATCTAAAACTGAATTATTTTCCTTTATTTTTAAAACAATATTCTACAATGTTGTATTCCATAGAAACTATTTCCTGATAGTTGATTGAGGGTTTACTAGCACTTTTGGAATTTATAGGCCCTGTTATTGCTACATGAGTTTTCTTACAATTAGACTTCTGAAGAGTGGAAGATGACCATTGAGGAACATGTCCTTTACTTCTAAGATTATAATCATTTGAAGCACAAATTTCTACTTATGTCTCTTCATCATCAACCAGATTAAACCCAAGAAGAATATTCCAAAGAATCATAGTTGTCTCTTTAGTGGATTATTCTTCTTCATCCTCAATTAATCCCTCTGTGTTCTCTACAAATTCTTTGGTATGTACACTCTCATCAACAAAACATTTTCCCACTAAACTCATTACATCAATTCATCATGGGCATGTTTTTTTTGAGTGATTATCCTAATGATAATTACAAAATTTTTCCATGGCCAAACTCTTAAAGTATAAATTTAGGTTTGCCAAAGGAGAGGGTAATTCAAATGGTTTAAGATCCATTGGCCTTCTAAAGAATGGTCTGTAGGGTCTAGAGTTTGAATTACCTTCCCAATATTCTTCTTGATGTCAATTATCTCATTAGTCAATCTTTTAGTTACCCATTGCAGGTTTTCAATATCCACTGAATCAATTTCTTTTCCTTTAGGAGTTGCCTTGTTTTGTGGTTTTTCTAGTATGATACCTTTATTTTCTTGTGAGTTATCCCTTTTATTTGATTTTTCTTTACATCCTAGCATTTCAAACTCAACTTTTTAGCTTCTTTAAAGTTTTATTCTAAAGTACATTTTCCTGCTCTTTTAATGAACATAGATATGGGTGTTGGTAGAGCATTAGCATAAACATCTACTTGTAGTTCTTCAACATGTTTAGTATTAGTTTTAAATTTATTAAGAAGTGTAGTAAATATTTGATTAAAATATTTTTTCATCAAGGCTCCTGTTGTGGTTTCCTCCCCAAACTTATCCAAGATTTTTTTTTGAAAATAAACCAAATTAGTTATTGAACCAACCAGTAGGGTAAAATAACACTTCCAGGCCTTATTTTCCAAAGTGTAAGGGAAAAGTTGGCATACAAAAGCTGCATTCTGAATAGTCAACAATCTAATTGCCAATGTAAATTGTTTGACATGATCTTCAGGAAGACCTGATGTATTTGGATCATATTTTTTAATAGCCTCTATGGATGTTTAGGTAAACAATGAGCTTGTCCAGGTGTAACTAATTCATCTTGGGCTAACCAAGGCTACTATTGATTATTATGATTATCATCCATATTATAGTTTTCAAAATTTGTATTTGAATTTTCAGAATCACTTTTAGAATTTTCAAAATTATCTTCTAGGTTTTCAAAAATATTTTCTCTTTCATAATCACAATCATAATTAGCAATATTTGGGGTTGGAGGAATTTGATAAAGAGGAGAGATTATTTCTTCCAATGCAATATCAATCAAATCTTCTACAGTATGAACTAAAGTACCTTTAGAAATTTGTATAATATTTCTGGGTGTTATTTTTCACTGAGGTAATAAAGGAACAACTAATTAAGCACCAATTTACTTAGCAAATGCTCAAGTTATTCGATGAAAGGAATTCACCTCTTCATTTGGAACAACATATGGAATATATTGATACTCCTTAGTACCTTATACCCTAGAGGAAGTAGGCTTGTAGCTTGAAGACTCAACAATGTTTTTAGGCTCATTGGGAGTTTGTTCAATATGTGGGACCAACTCATCCATACAATGATCGACCCTCCTTTTAGCACCAATTCTGTTGACATGTCCTAAAACCAAATGTCAAGCAGTAGGGGTTATACAAAAAGAAAAGGACCAATTATACTTTTCTCCATTTGGTATGGCAAAACCCTCCAAATTATAAGTCTAGGCTGTTGGGTATATGCTATATTCTTTGCATGACTAGCTATAGTGCCTGCTACGTTGTGCTGGGTGCACAAGGGGGTTTGAGGGGGGTCGCTAGGCCCCCACTTAGGGGGATGCAAGGGGCAGTGCCCACGAGAATTTTTTTCCTCGGGAAACATGTCACATCTTTGCCTCGTTTTTCGTTTCGCCTCGATTTTCGTGTCCATTGTTGGGCAATTTTTCAGCACATGGATTTTTGCCGATGGTTTTCTATTTTTGGTTAAGGAATTAGGGTTTTTGACTAATCCAGGTCATTGGGTTAGGGTTTTGGATGCTGCTGGCTCCTATATGTATATTGTATTGTGAAAAATGTATCACTATGAATGAATATAGAATATGCTGGTTTTCCCGGTTTGGGTTTCTAGGGGAAAAATCTCTGTGTAATGTTTGTATTTGCCATTGTATTATTTCTGTTCTTTTACTGAAAATCTGTTTGTAGTAAATAATTGTACAAGGTTAAAATATACATAGACAACCTTGATTAACGGGCTTTAACAAGTTAAAGATTTTTTTGAATATTTTCTCTATTATGTTAAATAACCTATTTAATCATTTAAACTTCACAAAA
>ML808491.1:79409-102943 GCA_009831015.1 Picea engelmannii | reverse complement strand
CTTGTATTCTTTGTTGGTTATTTCAAATATGGTTTGGGTTATTACTTGTAGTGGTCTCTTGGTGGTGCATTTAGATCATTTCTATATGTATGTTTGGCCACTATGCATTTTGGAAATAGGCCCTTGCTCTTACTCTATTTTGGAAAGATATATTTCTGCTGGTATGTGCACATTTTTTAAACCTTGGCACTAATGCTTTTATTTTATATATGCCTTTTGGTGCTTGATCTTGTCATTACTCTCTTGTTTCGAACTCATTCATTGGGTCTAGGTTTTATTTTCAAATTCACATTGGTGGTATTGATTCCTTTACACCACCAATGTCTTCTCCAACTTATTCTACCTTCTTCATCATTCAATACAAGTGTCTCAACCATATACCAAGTCCACCAATGCCTTCTCCAGCTTATTCTGCCTCCTTCATCATTCAATACAAAACCTTTAAGTCCCGACAACAAAACCAGTTGTTGGGTCATTTCATGCTTGTGTGCATATTTCTTAACACTGGGGGGTTGAAGACTCAAGGTTTGTACAGACTTGACCAACAAAAACCCCAAGGCATCGACATATCAATCCTCAGCCAAGACTGAGAAAGGTCTCACCTGATACACCATGAGTATCACATAGACTATCTGGTCTTGTGTCGGTGAAGAAGGACTAATTACACATAGATCCATCGGTGATTGCATTCATGTTATTCATTGCAACTTACTTAACAAATAACAAGGCATAACAAAAACAAAACATTCAATCTGACACATAATTGAAACATCATAGGTCCTAAATCTCTACAAATTTATTATCATCCTCATTTAATCATTCACAGACATACATTAAGAAAATCACTCTTTAACAACAACGAAGCTTTTATTTCTTATGCATTTTCCCACTGTTACATTACAACATGCCATGCACTTTCTTTGGACTCAACAATTGGGACAAACTCAGACCTACAATTAGAGACATCACAAAACATAGGCTTAGAGTGAGCTCAATAGCATCCATATGACTATCACAACAACAATTCAAAGGTTCATGAACTAACTATATAACTCCCTTTCTATTGTAATTACTCCATTGTATCTGCTTCTCGACTCTAGCGCTCTGTCTCTTTCAGTTTTTCCCCACTCATTCCTCCAACTTCCAGTCCCACATGCTTCTGTCACCTGCCTGCATTCCACGTAGCCTTTCTAGAATTGGGGCAATATTAACTACTTTGCCAACTCATTTTATTTTTGCTCCATGTTCCCTCATGTTGTTTGCAGTAATCATTTGGGGATATTTCTCGAATATTATTTTCTTGATTTTGGTGTGCATGCATTATCTTCTTGATTTCTGGTGTGCATCACAAAACATGGACTAGCGCACATCACAAATCTTGGTTTGGCGTGCATGTCTCCTTTTACTCTTCACGCAATTGCTTGAGTGTGCGCAGAACTAGAATGGACGTGCACAACTTCATTTGTGCACGTGCGTGATATTTACCCAAAAAATTGGGTGCCAACAACGTCCTCAAAGCAAGACAACCTAGTAACCATTACAATCACTAAAATCCAACCAACAACTTCCTAAGAAAACTTAAAAACTATAACCATGCAATCTCAAAGTGCACTACAATTTTGCATAGAAACACAATTGTAAGCACACACACAAATTTAATATCCATTGGGTTACATGACCAACTTCAAAAAACCTTCTTCTATTGACAAGAATTCACAGTCTCACCAAGAGGCAAACAATGCCAACAAGAGCATAATCAACATTGTCACATGCGTGATTCTTGTATCCAATTACAATTTCTTAAATAGCCAATGCTAGCAACAACACATAACCGATTCAAATAGAGGCAACAATAATGTGCCAAATGTGAAAACTCCTTGGATTTAGTATCAAAGTGGACAAACAAACTCATTTATTCACAAAACAAGTAGGCACAAGGATCAACCTTTTCATTCCATCCACCTATATAACAAAGTTGGTGTAAAGGAATCGATACCACCAATTCCCATTTGAAAATAAGACTTAGACCCAATGAATGATTTTGAAACAAGAGAGTAATGAAAAGATCAAGCACCAAAAGGCATATATAAAATAAAAGCATTAGTGCCAAGGTTTAAACAATGTGCACATACCACCATAAATATTTCTTTCCAAAATAAAGTAAGAGCAAGGGCCTATTTCCAAAATGCATAGTGGCCAAACATACCTATAGCAATGATCTGAATGCACCACCAAGAGACCACTGCAAGTAATAACCCAAACCATATTTGAAATAACCAACAAAGAATACAAGCTAGTGCAATTACCATGGACAAGGAGGGTCACTAAAAATCATCAAGGGATGAGCTATCAATAGGAAAACCAAATGATTAACCTGAGCCATAGTAAAGTATATCATTGGTCAATCTCCTACACTTCAAATATTTCCCACACAATACAATACTCATCCATGGATAGAGTTGGCCATAAACACAAACCAAGGATTAATCTAGGGTTCCAAACTTGCCTAAATAAAATATATGCCTCAGACCAATGATCTGAGAATGCGTGATGTGGATATAGGATTGTTTCATATGTTGAATGCAATATACATCACTGACTCCTCAAATCACACATCAAGAAAATACCACCTCCACATTAGAACAAAAAATGCAATGAAATCCTTTGTGTATAGAAATCATTCAAACCATAAAGTAATTCTTAGTAGAGGATAGCAATGTGGTACATACTAAGATTATGAACAACCAAAGTTAGATATTGAAACATATTTCTCCCACGAAACCAAATAATTGCTTAACAAATGACATTCTCTGATGTATGAGTTTGGCTAACAATTAAGTAGAGGAGGTGCAATTACAACCATAATAGAATCATGGATCTTTCATTTGCAAAAATTGCATTATACACTTCACCAAAAATAAATAGAGTAAATAATAGAGTTAAAACATCGAATCCACATGTTTTCAAATAATTTGATGGCAATGCACCACATCAAAGAATTATGTAGTCAACAAATGTAGCAATCACCGAGTCGACTCAAAATAGGGGTCAAATGAATGTGAGAATTAGAACATGTTGCGATGTGACATGTTTTAGCTTGAACTAAGGAAATACAATTGAAAATTTTCACTTGTGTGTGTTATATATCAAGAGAACAATGCATGTATTGAAAATAATAGTGGGTAGGTAGAATGAAATTGTCGGTCGAACGACTTCAAATTCACACCCAGAGAACCATAGATATTTCAAAGTGAATGTTCCCATCACGAGAGAGAAAGTGTAGGTTATAGATAAGAAATAGAAAAGGGTGAAATGATCACCCAATGACAACATTGATATCAATGTTAAAGAAAGCCATAGGGATTTCATATTTTCCTTAAAATGGTCGAGACCTATATCAAGAGCAAGACCTGGAACTCTCTTCTTGCTTGTTATAGATAGTCTGTTAAAAAATCCTAGGCATGTAAGTTAGTTGAATCAGATGAATTCAGAGCTTCCATCTAGAATTCTCCTTGTTCTACTTGATACAGTGGATAAATCATCCACTCTGGATAAATCAAACCACAGTGGATAAATCATCCACGATTCTAGATCACCTGCCATCGCACAATGTATCTTCATGGGCGCATGTGAAATATTGATTTGTGGCCCACGTGCACAACTTTCCTCAAAACCTTAGGTTCCAACAACTAGGACATCACATGCCTCTCATATGTACTCCCACAACCCTAAAACTAACAGAGAAACATCATAACAAGGAGATCCAATGGTCCCAAAAGATTGCTGAAATATTTTTAACATGGTTATACTGTGGGGATGGATATTGTTTCATCCAAATAGAATATAAGATCCTTAAAACAAGGTTCACTCTTGAGACACTTCTTGACAAGAATTTCTATAGAGAGCTTCACGATTTTGGAAAAGATGAATAGGGTGCTAAAATTGATTGGCAATAGAGGAAATCATTCATTAAACTACAACCTCGTCTTGAAAATCTCAAAAAATATATCTTAGAGATGTTTGATAACAAAGAAGACCATCTACCACTGGATCGATGATTCAAGGTCATTTAAATGTATTGCTACACTCTAGACAATTTTGACGCTGGGAAGTATGGATATGCATTCTTTGATACACACACAATGGCTTACGGACATGGAGTCTCATGGAAGAAATTCATGTTTTCAACCAACAACATGTTTTTTCTCAAGACATTACCATCACATTAAGCTTGGTTCCACAACATGAGTATGTCCGATACCTTGGATATAAAGAGGTGCTTGAATGGCCTAACAACTTCCGTAGAAGAGACCAAAGATCTACTAGCAGCTTCACTGACAATTGGCACAAGTATGTGAATTTTGGAAAGAGTGTATCAACTCTTAGCATGAGCACGTAGGTAGCTAGGGGACAATGCTCTCCATGGAGTAGAGGTGCATTGCGAGTATCTTTTCGGTCATTTGAAGCTTTTGGTTCTAGTGTTTCTTGTATTGGACTACACAACACTACTAGATGATGAAAAAACACTATGATCCCAACGAATGGCTTGGAAGAGCTTTTGAAAGTAATATCCTTGCTTTGAGGACAAAACAATTTTGAGCATGAAGGAAATGTTATGTATATAAAAATAAGATAGGGATAATAAAATATAATAGTAAACATTTATAATTAATTAATAAATAAATAACTAAAAAGACACACCTCTTCATAAAGAGGCAAATAGGCATATCATAGATTATATTTTTAATCAGGGTCCATTCATTTGATATATCATTTATCATTCTTATTCATTCTATCAATAACATATTTTATTTAATCTCATATGTTGAGTAAATTACCGAACGTTTCCACTACACAGGGATAATAATTACTCATCCAACCCCTACTCCTTCTTGTGATTTAGAACCATCAAAATAAAGAGTCCAAACATCACTATGCGTGTTTTTTTTATTTTTTTATATATCCTTATTTTTATTTACAGTATTTACATTAAACAAATCAAAATATGATTATTCAAAAAACAGTTTTTGTAATTAATTTTTAGGTACTAGACATATTTCAACAACAAAATATCAAAAATAAAATCAAAATTATAATTTCCAAGAATAGGAAAATCATAATTTAATGGTTCATTAGTAGTTTCAAGATCTGTTATAGTATGTTTCATATAACGTTCTTGACCAATTCCAATCTTATTTGATTGTCCATTCTGAGGAAACCAGAGATGTGACCAATCAGATGAAAAGTAACCTTGAAGCTTGGTAGACCAATATCTGCTCAACAGTAGGCCATAAGCTTTAGGGATGTCTACCACCACAATGTCAATAATCCGATGGACTTTAGAATTTGAGGCTATTCTAGTCAAAACTTATTTTAATTATCCTATTGCCTTGACTTATGATATATCCAATTGAATGATATGGGTATATGACTTGAGGGGGTTTCATTCAATTTCTTACATACAAAACAGGGAATTATGTTCTAAGAAGCACCTCAATCCACTAAACAATTATGTACATTTTTGTTAAAATTTTCAAAATTTAACAAAAAATTTGGAGTTTGTGATTTTAGTTTCTTAGCAATTAAGGTAGCATTAAAACTTGTGTTCTATACATTATTAGTTGTTTCCTTGACTACATTCTTGAAGAAATTGCAATAGGTGCATCATTTTCTTTTAAAGCATCCACCAATATTTTTTTTGTGAAATCTTGCATAAATCTAAAACTGAATTATTTTCCTTTATTTTTAAAACAATATTCTACAATGTTGTATTCCATAGAAACTATTTCCTGATAGTTGATTGAGGGTTTACTAGCACTTTTGGAATTTATAGGCCCTGTTATTGCTACATGAGTTTTCTTACAATTAGACTTCTGAAGAGTGGAAGATGACCATTGAGGAACATGTCCTTTACTTCTAAGATTATAATCATTTGAAGCACAAATTTCTACTTATGTCTCTTCATCATCAACCAGATTAAACCCAAGAAGAATATTCCAAAGAATCATAGTTGTCTCTTTAGTGGATTATTCTTCTTCATCCTCAATTAATCCCTCTGTGTTCTCTACAAATTCTTTGGTATGTACACTCTCATCAACAAAACATTTTCCCACTAAACTCATTACATCAATTCATCATGGGCATGTTTTTTTTGAGTGATTATCCTAATGATAATTACAAAATTTTTCCATGGCCAAACTCTTAAAGTATAAATTTAGGTTTGCCAAAGGAGAGGGTAATTCAAATGGTTTAAGATCCATTGGCCTTCTAAAGAATGGTCTGTAGGGTCTAGAGTTTGAATTACCTTCCCAATATTCTTCTTGATGTCAATTATCTCATTAGTCAATCTTTTAGTTACCCATTGCAGGTTTTCAATATCCACTGAATCAATTTCTTTTCCTTTAGGAGTTGCCTTGTTTTGTGGTTTTTCTAGTATGATACCTTTATTTTCTTGTGAGTTATCCCTTTTATTTGATTTTTCTTTACATCCTAGCATTTCAAACTCAACTTTTTAGCTTCTTTAAAGTTTTATTCTAAAGTACATTTTCCTGCTCTTTTAATGAACATAGATATGGGTGTTGGTAGAGCATTAGCATAAACATCTACTTGTAGTTCTTCAACATGTTTAGTATTAGTTTTAAATTTATTAAGAAGTGTAGTAAATATTTGATTAAAATATTTTTTCATCAAGGCTCCTGTTGTGGTTTCCTCCCCAAACTTATCCAAGATTTTTTTTTGAAAATAAACCAAATTAGTTATTGAACCAACCAGTAGGGTAAAATAACACTTCCAGGCCTTATTTTCCAAAGTGTAAGGGAAAAGTTGGCATACAAAAGCTGCATTCTGAATAGTCAACAATCTAATTGCCAATGTAAATTGTTTGACATGATCTTCAGGAAGACCTGATGTATTTGGATCATATTTTTTAATAGCCTCTATGGATGTTTAGGTAAACAATGAGCTTGTCCAGGTGTAACTAATTCATCTTGGGCTAACCAAGGCTACTATTGATTATTATGATTATCATCCATATTATAGTTTTCAAAATTTGTATTTGAATTTTCAGAATCACTTTTAGAATTTTCAAAATTATCTTCTAGGTTTTCAAAAATATTTTCTCTTTCATAATCACAATCATAATTAGCAATATTTGGGGTTGGAGGAATTTGATAAAGAGGAGAGATTATTTCTTCCAATGCAATATCAATCAAATCTTCTACAGTATGAACTAAAGTACCTTTAGAAATTTGTATAATATTTCTGGGTGTTATTTTTCACTGAGGTAATAAAGGAACAACTAATTAAGCACCAATTTACTTAGCAAATGCTCAAGTTATTCGATGAAAGGAATTCACCTCTTCATTTGGAACAACATATGGAATATATTGATACTCCTTAGTACCTTATACCCTAGAGGAAGTAGGCTTGTAGCTTGAAGACTCAACAATGTTTTTAGGCTCATTGGGAGTTTGTTCAATATGTGGGACCAACTCATCCATACAATGATCGACCCTCCTTTTAGCACCAATTCTGTTGACATGTCCTAAAACCAAATGTCAAGCAGTAGGGGTTATACAAAAAGAAAAGGACCAATTATACTTTTCTCCATTTGGTATGGCAAAACCCTCCAAATTATAAGTCTAGGCTGTTGGGTATATGCTATATTCTTTGCATGACTAGCTATAGTGCCTGCTACGTTGTGCTGGGTGCACAAGGGGGTTTGAGGGGGGTCGCTAGGCCCCCACTTAGGGGGATGCAAGGGGCAGTGCCCACGAGAATTTTTTTCCTCGGGAAACATGTCACATCTTTGCCTCGTTTTTCGTTTCGCCTCGATTTTCGTGTCCATTGTTGGGCAATTTTTCAGCACATGGATTTTTGCCGATGGTTTTCTATTTTTGGTTAAGGAATTAGGGTTTTTGACTAATCCAGGTCATTGGGTTAGGGTTTTGGATGCTGCTGGCTCCTATATGTATATTGTATTGTGAAAAATGTATCACTATGAATGAATATAGAATATGCTGGTTTTCCCGGTTTGGGTTTCTAGGGGAAAAATCTCTGTGTAATGTTTGTATTTGCCATTGTATTATTTCTGTTCTTTTACTGAAAATCTGTTTGTAGTAAATAATTGTACAAGGTTAAAATATACATAGACAACCTTGATTAACGGGCTTTAACAAGTTAAAGATTTTTTTGAATATTTTCTCTATTATGTTAAATAACCTATTTAATCATTTAAACTTCACAAAAATTAAAATAAATTGTAGAAATCAAGATAAGTTGCAAATTTGCATAAGAAATAATTTTCTTCCCGTCTGTTGACGGGCGAAAATGACCGCTCATCAACTGGAAGAGTGAGTCCGGTCCAGGGTTGTCTAATTAACCCAAGCCATTTAGATTAACTCACCCTAACGGGTTTAACGGCTCCGTTGGCCGATCAAAGTTCCAAAGAAAGCAAAGAAATAACTAACGGAAATAAAAAAAACTAAGTAACAATCACTAAAATCTATATGTACATCTAAATATAAATATATACAGTTTATATGTATAATAATTCTATTTATGATATATATACAATATATACAAATCACGAGTTTTAATCTAAACCCGTAAAAATCAAATGTAAATTGGTCCCTTTAACAACAGTGAAAAAAGAAAGTGAAACTACTATCTATTTTTTTTTTGATTTGTTTTCTTAGATGTATACACTCATGAAATCAAATATTAAACTACCTAATTGAAAAGGAAATAACTGATAGTAGAAAATGTGCTATATATAGGAAACTTCTATATTCAACAAGCTAATGAAATCAAATAACAAGCTAACCTATTATTGCATCCAATGTCTGTTCAATATCGAATATCCAGCCACCTTTATCTGATGAAGTAAACCTGCAACAGATCTTGAGATTGCTCCTAATAAATGCGAAACAATAATGCTGGAGATTGAATTATAATAATAGAATATATAATAGATGCAGTCATAGTAATCTTATGATTTTCAAGTAGCTACGATGAGATAATTCTTCTTGTAAGAACTTGCATGTAAACATTCAACCGAAATTAGAGATAAATCTCTTATTTTAAATTGCATAGATGATCATTGTGTGTTATATCTGAAACACGAGATATGGACATCATATAAACATTTAATCATATAACATTATAATAAACCATGATGACGAAAGAAATTACAATCTATTAACAAATTGAAATAAACATAACTTGAATGAAAACATCATACAGAAAAGCTAAAGCTGTGACGTGCATTATATTCCATTCAAGTCTATGATAAAACGTCCATAGTCTTGCCCCAGGCCGAGATGATACATTGTTTAAAAAATGATAAGTTTATATAGGTCTCAAGAAACATAACAGTTTCTGTTCCTGAGATCCAATTTGTTTCAAAAAATAAGGGGATTGCAACCACCTTGATTCACCAGAAATAAAAAAAACTAACAACAACCTATTTCTAACTATTCAAAATACATAGTAGATGTGACTGAGAGATCTTAAAAGTGCATCATATCATCTTTGAAATCATGGGCTCCTGAATTATCCTGAAAACAAAAGAAAAAAGGAAGATCTCAGATATGTTTTCTGACATTAATTTATACAATACGAATTTTCTTAACTGTCTATAGAATCTTACGATTCTGTAGCTAGTTATAATAACAAACAAAATTTCATTCTATTTAATAAACAAAATGAACTAATTTAAAAATAATCTTTGTTTAACAACCAAATATTCTAACTAAGGAATGAAAAACAAACATGCCATTTATTCAAAAAATCTTACCTTTGACCATACAATCAAATCGCATCATGAAACTTTAGAGTTAATGATGGCTATAGCTGCTTCTACGTTCTTAAAAATCACATGTCCTGTGGTCTTTAATCTTTTTTCTTTACCTTGTAAAACCGACTCGAGCCTTAACTTTTCACTCATTAACACACTGACCTGGTATTTTAAAGCCTTGACATGGGATTGCAGAACCGGTATATCTGTGTAGTATCTTTCTATCCACGACAAACAAGCCTCACACTGTAACTGCGTGGAGTTTGCATTAAAACCAAGATTGTGGACATGAATGTCCTCCAAATGCATAGTAGGTTCTTTGTAAAGATTTATAATGGGAAACCCCGGGTTGTCTTTTAAACATGGAGGCAGATTATCGACAAAGTTATAGGGTCGGTCAGGGTGTGGGCCGAATGACACGGGGTCTTCCTGAGCAAGGAATCTGTCAATTTATGAGTCTGAGCTTTCGTTTACCTCAATCATGCTGATTGTATCTACACGGGGTTTTGTTTTATTTCGAAGACTTCGAGAAATTAACCGACCAACTCTTTTGTTTTTAAAATTAACATCAACACTTCCTTTTAACTTTTTCCCTGTAGGTTTCTTCACAATTTTAATACAGTCCTTTGGATGTGCAACCGATTGACTGTCCTGTTGAATGAATTTAGGGTAGCTCAAGGGTTCGCTGTTAGGGGAAAAATCACAAGCCTGGAGAGGTGGAAGAGAGGCCGTCGGGTTGACAAGGGTTTCCTCCATGACTGGCTGGGACCTAGTTTCTCAGCAACTAAAAATGGACCCAACCACAAGTTTTGAAATTTAGTATGCTCTCCTTTTCCCTCATAAGGTTTGTCCCATTTGAGGAAAAGATTGCCTACTTCAAAATTTCTGTTAGAGGCAGAATTAGAATCAAACCAGTTTTTGACAATGAGTTGATGTTGATCCAATTTTCGTTTTGCTTGAGCCCTTACTTCTTCTAACTTCAACAAGGCATTAATCCGACTTTCCAAGGGAGGGCAGTCTTCTTCTTGCACCTTATGCGATAATTGCAGGGATGGAAGAATGACATACGGTGGAAGAATCGCTTCCCTGCCGTAAACGAGAAAAAAAGGGGGAATTTCCCACAACAACTTTAGGGGTTACCCTGTCAGCCCAGATTGCATTAAAAAGTACATTATGCCAATTTTTATGATTTTCGGAAACCGTTCTCTTGATAATTTTAATTAGGTTTTTATTAGTTGATTCTGCCAGACCATTACCTTGAGGGTAATAGCTGGCAGAGCACTTTAGTTTTATTCCTTTTTCTAAAGAGAAATCACTCATTTCAAGAGATGAAAAATATGAGGCATTGTCAAATATCAAGCATTCAGGAATACCAAAATGAGTGATAATATTTGAATTCAGGAAGGATATTACCTGACTGGTATTTACAGCTTTTAATGGGGCGACCTTGGACCATCTAGTGAAATAATTTGTGGCTGTTATGATGTATTTATGCTGCTACGAGGATGCATGATTGATTGGGCCTATAATATCCAGTCCCCACTGCTGAAAAGGGGAGTCTACCGAAACTGGTTGCAGCGGGAAAGCTGATTTCTGTACTCGTCCAAATGCCTTTTGACGGATTACACACTTGCAACATAGGGCATGGGCATCTTTGAAAAGAGTGGGCCAGTAATAAACTGCCCTTAATACTTTGTGGGCAATGGTGTCTCCACCAAAATGCCCACTAGCTTCCCCTGCATGTAATTCCAATAAGACCTTTTCTGCTTCATCTTTTTCAAGACAACACATCAGTATTCCATCGAAATTTTGGCGAAACAAAATATCGTTTACCAGCTGAAATGAAGCAGATTTTAATCTTAGTGATCTCCTCTTTTTTGGATGAAGGTGCCGGGGAGTTGATTTGTGTATAAGATAAAACTTGATGTCATCGTACGAAGGACTAGTAAGGTTTTGTGCACAACAGATTTGATTTTGATTGTGCCGATCTGAAATTAACATATCAGTTTCATTTTTCTGTTCTATAGTTGAATCAGTAACCAAATTACATAAACCTTGGCCTCTACCAATTTGTGTTGGGGTGATTTCTAGGTCGTATTCTTGTAAGGATGTGACCCAGTTTGACCTTTTTTCACCCAGTTCTTTCTGCACTAACAAATTTTTAACAACAGGGTAAGGGACAATGATTTTTGTCCTGGATTTCAGCAGATAAGATCAAAAGTGTTTTACTGCTTTGAAGATAGTGTAAGCTTGGTGATCTACTGCTGGGTAATTAAGTTTTTCTCCCTTGAAGGCTGAGCTCATAAAGGCAATTGGAACTTCATTGTTTTCAACATTCTTTTGGGTTACGACAACAATGTAGGATCGATCAAAGGAAAATGTGTAGAGGGTGAAGTCTCGCGAAAAATCAGGGCTCATTAGAGAAGGAGCGTCTACTATATCCTTTTTTATCGAGTCAAAAGTCTGACTTTCTAAAGGTCCCCAATGGTATTGTACATCCTTTTTTATTAAATTTTGTAATGGTCTGACCATTTTTGAAAAACTGGGGACAAACCTCCTAACAAAGTTTATCTGTCCTAAGAAAGACTGCATGGAATTTTTTGAAGAGGGAGGGGGAAGTTTTGAAATGACTTGGGTCCTTTCAGGAGCAATAATCATCCCTTCATTTGATACAATGAATCCAAGGAGTTTACCTTGTTCTACTGCAAAGACAAATTTTTTAGGATTTAAAGAAATACCGTACTTATGACATCTCTGCAGAATAGATCTTAGATGGGCTAGATGATCTTCTTCATTTTTTGAGAAGACAACGACGTCATCTAGGTAAACTACTATAGATTGATTGATTAAACCGTAGAAAGAGATATCCATCGCTCTCTGAAAAGTGGCACCGACATTTATGAGCCCAAAGGTCATCTTCCTATAAGCATAGTTACCCCATGGAGTACGGAAGGTGGTTTTGAGCTGGTCTGGGGGAGACATAAGGACTTGGTTATACCCTGAAAAACCATCTAGCAGCGATAGTCTTTCAGAACCAGATACTTGTTGAAGAATTTGTTCCATGGGAGGGACCGGGTAGTTATCTTTATCAGATGCTCAGTTTAAATTTCGGAAATCGACACATAGTTGGATTTCACCACTCTTCTTCCTCACAGGGACAAGATTAGAGACCCACTGTGTATGTCTTACTGGGAAGATTATTTTAGCATTCAAGAGTTTGTTTAATTCTTTCTTGACCGTTGGTTCAAGTTTTGGGTGCATCTTTCTTAACTTTTGTTGGAAAGGTTGGGTTTGGGGTTTAATGGGAATAGTGTGTTGTATGATGTTAGGGTCAAAGGTCTTTAGGTCGTCATACATCCAGGAAAAAACATCTTTGAATTCCTTAAACATCTTAACAAATGACATCTTTTCTTGCTCAGAACATCCCAATCCCAAATTGATGCACCGTGGGTTGTCTTTGGTTCCTAAATTTACTTTTTCATGTGTTAAGGAAGAACTGTCCATTTTACAATTCACTGATTTTCTGAATTTATCATGAAGATCATAAAATTTTTCTAATTTAACCACAGATATTGGGATAGAGTTTACCATATCCGATGTAGATTCCGGGGATCTTGGATCTGGTATTACCATAAAATCGTGGAGGTTTTCACCGTGGGTACCTTCGTCGATAACTGTGCCCTGGAAAGTTTCTTCCATGTGCAAAAAACTGATGATCTGCTGATCGCCATCGAAGACTCTCCAATTTGTAATGTTGTCCGGGACGGATGGCCTGAACAACAGCTTGACAGAAAATGCATTCGGAGATAGGCCTTCTGCAGGAAATTTTTTTGAGGCGACGTTAGCTAACAAATCGGCTTCAAAATTATTCAATCTAGGAATAGAGTTTATGTTAAACGCAAAAAACTTGTTCATTAAATTCCATACCTCAGTTTGATAGATTTTGAGGTGCGGATATAAGAAGTGGATATAATTTTTTACCTGTCTAACCACAATTTCTGAATCACCAAAGACAATCAAATTCTAAATGTTCAAATCTAGTGATTTTCTGAGTCCTTGTAGGAGTGCCTCATATTTGGCTGTATTGTTTGTGCATTCAAACTCTAACCGGCAAGTGATCAAAGTTTTTTTACCTGCTAGATCAATGATCACACATCCTTCACCAGCTCCTTCCTTGGATTTTGATCCATCGAAGTAAAGAGATCAGATTTGATTTTCATCGGGTGTATGTGACCACTGAGAGGAAGCTATTGGCTGTGTACATGTCAAAATTTCGGACTGCTGTTCGGGATCAGTAATGGTAGAAGTTTCGGTGATGAAATTTCCGAAAAAAGTATTCATTCCCTATGCTTCAGGTGAATTGGAAGAAGCCATAAATGGTTCATTAGGATCATTTAAATCAATAATCGTAAGCTTAAGATAATGCTCACGATTAACCTTGATTTTGTTGGGCTTTCCATTTTCTGGCAGCCACAAGTGGGACCAATCTGTTGCGAAATAACCATGTAGCTGTTCGGACCAATCTCTACTTAAAAACATGCCATATACTTCAGGGATATCAATGACAATAATATCAATGATTTGATGGACTTTAGGATTAGATGATAATCTGATAAACACGTCTTTCAATTCACCTATTACTTTAACGCTAGTTTGATCAAGCTGAATAATTTTTAGGCTGGACGGTTGAACTTTGGCATTGATTTTATGACAGACAGACCAAGGCATTATGTTTGACGACGCACCTGAATCTACCATATAATTATGTACATTCCTATTGAAAATTTCAAAAGTCAACAAAAAGGGAGGGACATTTCTGTGAGTATTAGCAGCAAAAGTTTGTTGTTTTTTAATTGTAGCCCCTGTAACTAGTTTATCTACATTCATTACACTTTGTACAGTAAGGTATATTTTGTTAGAAAGATCTAATGTCGTTTTGGCGGAGACCTTTTGAGGTGTTTTGGTGTTGTTTTCAGCAATTTTGTTGCTGTTCGGATTGCTGTTTTTGCTGTTTTCTGCAATATTTTGCAACATCTTTTGCAAAATAAAAGGGAATTTTAATAATTCGTAAACATAAATGTTAGCCCTAAGTTTTTTTAGATCTTTAATCAAATCATACTCTAAACTTGGGGCTGATGAATTCTGTTTAGTTTCAATTGATTTGGACTGTTTTGGAGGTGCATTTATAATTTCAGAAGAAGACTTATTTGCTGTCTTACTCCTGGTATTGTAAGGATGCACTGTTTCGAAATTAGCTTGGAAGATGCTATCTGAAAAATGACCGAAAATGTTGGGAGAGGACTCGTATTCTTCCACTATTTCTTGTTCAACTATGTCTTTAGGAATTTCAGGGGGCACTAAGTTATCATGTGCCTCTAGAATCATCTGGATAGCAAACTGTAGGCTTTCTAAGTTTAGGCCTTCAGAAGTTGGGTTCGGTCGGTTTGTGGGAAAAGGCTTCCTGAAAGGGGGTTTGTAAGGCCCCTTGCTTGAAGAAGCTTATTCAGCTGATCTTTTTAAATCTATAACCTAATTAGACAACTTCTGAACGACCTTCTGTAAGTTTTCTAGATCCAAACTATCTGTTTGAGTTTTGTTTTGGGGAGGTCTAGGAAGGATTTGAATTTTCTTTTTGGAGGATGAGGGAGTTTCTAATTCGTTAGAGGTACAATCCTTTAGGTTAAGAATATCTTTCTTGATTTGGCTCGCCTCCTCGAAGGCTTCTAATAAGTTTTCTTTCTTGGACCTTTTAACCCAAATTGCAATGTTTTGATGTAGGGATTTCGTATAGTATGTGACGATAAGATTTTCAACATGCATTGAGTGTGTAGGGATTCGATTCTTTAAAGTTAGGAATATTTGATTAAAGTCTTTTATCTTTTCTTTGGGGTTCATCTTTAAACTAAAGAGTTCCATAACTAGGACTTCAGGAGATTTATCATCTCCGAATTTCTCAAGGAAGCAGGATTCAAATCTTTCCCAGGACACAATGGTGTGGGGTTGTTGGGCAGAGTGCCAGATAGAAGCATTGCCTTCAAATGTATATGGGAAAATTCTACATACTACATATTTGTGTTCAACACTACGGAGCCTAATGGCTAGCATGATTTTTTTGATATGATCCTCAACAATCTTCTTAGAATCAGGGTCAAACTTAGGGAGCCATTTCTCAGGATGTTTGGGCAAAGGATGTTGGGGCCCAGGTATGGCCACTGCATCTTGATCGAGCCAAGGTTTGGTGGGATTATTTGGATTTTCCATAGGTGTGGGTGGTGTCGAAGGCTGAGATGAAGAGATGCCTTCGTCGGATGATTCTTCTCCTGAAGAAGAAGGAGATGAAGGGGGTGGTGATGGTAGAATACCAGATCCTCCTGCTGTGGGAATAGGAATATGATCTGGATCAGTAGTGTTCAGTGTAAGACCAATGCCTTCAAGATTCTCCCTAATATCAGAGAAGTCTAATGGTTGGTTCAAAGGCCGACCTAGTTTTCTGATATGGGCCAAAGCACCGTGTGTTCTTAGGAGTGACTGGCAGACAATTTCTTGAACGTCAGACCTTGTGGGGTTTGGTGTTACTGGTTCAACAACTATCTGTGGAATATCGTTGGATGTGGTTGCTGTTTGGGAGACAATAGTATTGTCGAAACGATTTCTTGTCACTATAGGTGAGTGGGTGTGTGGAGGAGGAGTCTTGCGACCTCCACGTGCCATCAATAGTATTCAGGCCCTCCTTCTAGCGCCATTTGTGGACGAGCGAAAAATGATCGCTCATCAACTGGAAGAGTGAGTCTGGTCCGAGGTTAGCTAATTAACCCAAGCCATTTAGATTAACTCACCCTGATGGGTTTAGCGGCTTCATTGGCCAATCAAAGTTCTAAAGAAAACAAAGAAATAACTAAAGGAAATAAAAAAAAACTAAGTAACAATCACTAAAATCTATATGTACATCTAAATATAAATATATACAGTTTATATGTATAATAATTCTATTTATGATATATATACAATATATACAAATAATGAGTTTTAATATAAACCCGTAAAAATCGAATGTAAATTGGTCCCTTTAACAACAGTGAAAAAAGAAAGTGAAACTACTATCTATTTTTTTTTTGATTTGTTTTCTTAGATGTATACACTCATGAAATCAAATATTAAACTGCCTAATTGAAAAGGAAATAACAGATAGTAGAAAATTTTCTATATATAGGAAA
This sequence comes from Picea engelmannii, assembly GCA_009831015.1. Taxonomy (NCBI): domain Eukaryota; kingdom Viridiplantae; phylum Streptophyta; class Pinopsida; order Pinales; family Pinaceae; genus Picea; species Picea engelmannii. Next base: position 85,933 of record ML808491.1, on the reverse strand, counting down.
CTTCTATATTCAGCAAGCTAATGAAATCAAATAACAAGCTAACCTGTTATTGCATCCAATGTCTGTTCAATATCGAATATCCATCCACCTTTATCTAATGAAGTAAACCTGCAACAGATCTTGAGATTGCTCCTAATAAATGCAAAACAATAATGCTGGAGATTGAATTATAATAACAAAACATATAATAGATGCAGTCACAGTAATCTTATGATTTGCAAGTAGCTACGATGAGATAATTCTTCCTGTAAGAACTTGCATGTAAACGTTCAACCGAAATTAGAGATAAATCTCTTATTTTAAATTGAATAGATGATCACTGTGTGTTATATTTGAAACACGAGATATGGACAACATATAAACATTTAATCATATCAACTTATAATAAACCATGACGATGAAAGTAATCACAATCTATTAACAAATTGAAATAAACATAACTTGAATGAAAACATCATACAAAAAAGCTAAAGTTGTGACGTGCATTATATTCCATTCAAGTCTGTGATAAAATGTCCATAGTCTTGACCCGGGCCGAGATGATCCATTGTTTACAAAATGATAAGTTTATATAGGTCTCAGGAAACATAACAGTTTCTGTTCCTGAGATCCAATTTGTTTAAAAAAATAAGGGGAATGCAACCACCTTGATTCACCAGAAATAAAAAAAAACTAACAACAACCTATTTCTAACTATTCAAAATACATAGTAGATGTGACTGACAGATCTTAAAAGTGCATCATATCATATTTGAAATCATGGGCTCCTGAATTATCCTGAAAACAAAAGAAAAAAGGAAGATCTCAGATATTTTTTCTGACATTAATTTAGACAATACAAATTTTCTTAACTGGCTACATAATCTTACGATTTTGTAGCTAGTTATAATAACAAACAAAATCTCATTCTATTTAATAAACAAAACGAACTAATTTAAAAACTAGCTTTGTTTAACAACCAAATAGTCTAACTAAGGAATGAAAAACAAACATGCCATTTATTCAAAAAATCTTCAAAAAATCTTACCTTTGACCATACAATCAAATTGCATCATGAAACTTTGGATTTAACGATGGCTGTAGCTGCTTCTACATTCTTAAAAATCACATGTCCTGTGGTCTTTAATCTTTTTTCTTTACCTTGTAAAACCGACTCGAGCCTTAAGTTTTCACTCGTTAACACATTGACCTGGTCTTTTAAAGCCTTGACATGGGATTGCAGAACCGATATATCTGTGTAGTATCTTTCTATCCACAACAAACAGGCCTCACACTGTAACTGCATGGCGTTTGTATTAAAACCAAGATCGTGGACCGAAATGTCCTCCAAATGCATAGTAGGTTCTTTGTAAAGATTGATACTGGGAAACCCTGGGTTGTCTTTTAAACATGGAGGTAGATTATCGACAAATATATAGGGTCAGTCAGGGTGTGGGCCGAATGACATGGGGTCTTCCTGAGCAAGGAATCTGTCAATTTCTGAGTCTAAGATTTCATTTACCTCAATCATACTGATTGTATCTACACGGTTTTTTATTTTATTTCAAAGACTTCAAGAAATTAACCGACCAACTCTTTTGTTTTTGAAATTAACATCAACACTTCCTTTTAACTTTTTTCCTGTAGGTTTCTTCACAGTTTTAATACAGTCCTTTGGATGTGTAACCGATTGACTATCCTGTTGAATGAATTTAGGGTAGCTTGAGGGTTCGCTATTAGGGGAAAAATCACAAGCCTGGAGAGGTGGAAGAGAGGTCGTCGGGTTGACAAGGGTTTCCTCCACGAATAGCTTATCTACTTCTCCCAATTTAGGGTTACCAAAACCATTTTGTGAAATGAATGAATCCCAACAATCATTTTGTGACTCTAACTGATGCATGAGGATGACTTTAATCAGACCATGATGAAAAAGACTTGAATCCGACCTCTATTTCTTAAATATTTTCCCCATTTTATATAGACTTATAAGTAGGTAATAAGGTATATTCAATGGAAAACCAATAAAACTCATAAGCAGGCATAAATGATACAAGAAAACAAGTCCAAACCATCCCTCACATGTGATGAATTGCTTCACTACAGCCAGTAAATCATGCCATCTAGTTTTCAAGAATGAAATTGGCATACCTCTATCACAGCTGGTTATTTTTCGTGAGGTAAATAGTAAAGTCCAAGGGACTTTCTCCACCTTCGCGTTCTTAAACCATTTCTGACCAACTGCTGGCAATCCTATGGCTCGACTGAGGAAATCTTCCGTTACTTCCTAATTGCACATCACCAACCTTTTCCCTACAACCATCAAAGGTTAAGGCAAACTCTTGGGCGACCTGAAGATTAAAACCCTGAAACTTTTTGACGAAAATATGCCAACCATTCCTTTCCAAATCCTCCCTAGCATTATCATATGAGAGCAGAGTTTGGGTACCATTCGGTTCAACCCTTACCACCAGATCCATACTGAACGGATGGGAAATTAACCCACAACACACAGGTAGGGTTTACAAAGACGAAACAGAGCCATAACTCCAAGCTTTAAATGCTATAATGATTCAAACGATGGGCATGGTGTTTAATCAAAATGTGTGTGAAGAGTTTTGTGAAACCCAAGACCACGCTAAGGAGTAATGGCAATCCTGCACATCGCATTGCCACCTTGGTATTGATTACAGGACAGGACCAAAGTACTCACAAAAACATAAGTGCATGTATCATGGTTTGATTGCAAAGTTGGGTAAGTTTACAAAAATCGAATAGTCACAAGTTTCATGAAAGAAATATGATCAAACTAAAAGCAATACAAAAAATCGAATATCAAATGGTGGGGGTCTTTCGTTCATGCAACCAATGATTTCTCTTAGGCATGCTTAGAATCAAAAGGATCACAAACAAGGAGAGCAACATGCTCATAGCAAGAAATCAAAATTCTATAATAAACCATATGAGCAGTTTCCCTTTAATGAAATTTTCAAAAATATAATGGCAATCCCAGCTGCAAGTTTTCATGCTTGCAGTCATGAAAACAAAATTCGAAAAGATGATAGGTAAAAAGCGATGATTTACAACTTTCGTTTAGTGACATGCTCATGATGAGTAATAAAATTTCACAGACCCTATGTAGGCAGCTTATAAAAATAATAATTATATAATTGCTTCCAACATCGTCCTCAAACACATAAATAATTCCATTTTTTTAATTGCAACACAGAGAAATAAATAAAAGAGAATTTATCTAAGTTCTTCTTTTCTAAAAAAGATTAAATATATGCTAAAAAATAAAGTAATTGCAATACATTTGCTTCATAACAGAAAAATATGAACTATGGAAATCTCTTACAACCATTCCAAATTGATATTATGCATAAAAATCTGAAGAAATTATCATCAACAATGACAAACTTTAATCTACAAAAACTGGCCTATTGATTGGCCTCCTTATTTCAACAAAAGAGTAGTCGTTTACATTCATTCCCAAAGTTCAAAAGCCAACAAGCCCCTTTCTCTAACTTTCATCCTTTCTTAAATAACCTTTACAAAATAGTTAAACTAACTTTCTAACTCTTAACCATATTCTATCTAAGGTATTCTTCTTGGTTACCTGAGACCTTTTCTCTATATTCCTCCCACTTCTTGAAAATAATTTGACAAAGTTCAATATGAGGAAAGACATGTTGTTTCAATGGTCCCCCCAAAGTAATTACATCACTTTCTAACCTTTTATTATATTTCTTAATCTTAGGAAAAGAAAATTCCAGATAAGAGGATTTTGGAGGGCCGAATGAAGGTAATTTACACTTTGCTGTAATGTCCTCTATAAAATCCCATTTTTTCACGCATTTTAGCTAGCATTCTTCTATGTTTATTAAACTATCTTTGGCCAAATTTTCTCAAAAACACAAAATTGTTTCAATTTCTTGAATCTCTTTCTTTTCAAGCAATTTGATATTGTGATCCTCTCATCCCCTAACTCTTTGAATTTCCTTAATAGTAGCAAGTTGGTCATATGTCTTTGCTTGATTCTCTTTCCAAAATAAAATCTCCTTATACATAATTAAAAGTTGTAATGTATGCTTCTACAAATTGAAAGATGTAGCATAAAAATAACTTTAACAATTGTATTACATTCAGTTACATATATCACATAATCAATGGAAGTGTTACTAATTTTCTTAGTAGATTTTTCAAATTAAATCTGTTTTTCCAGTTTTTATTTTTTTTATTTTCATATTCAATTCAACCACATCATTTTCTTCCAACTGTAGCTTTTCCATTGTATCTTGTGTTAATGCTAACCTAGATTCCACCAAATAAGCTAATGAAGTATTATGTAAATTCATAATCTGTTCTCTAGTTACACATGCTACACTTCCTCCTATTTCTAAACTTCTCTTCCTATGCATCTGCCTGACAATCCTTTGCCTCCTTTTGTTGTATGTCAAGATCTATAGGTCTACAACTTCTTTTGATAAGATCATCTGTGTACTAGTTGCATGAGGCATTACTACTCCAAGAATTCTAGGTGTAAGTGCCTCTTCATTTTCAAAATTTTTCTTTTGTCAATTGTTGATTCATCAATGTTGTTTTCTGGAAGGTCCTCTATATTTTGGTCAACTTAATATTTTTTTTTTGAGCTTGTTTCATCATCATTTCCTATTTCTTGTTTTCCTTTTCCTATATCATTCCTATTTTCCCTTGATTCTAGTTGTTCTTGTTGATTTCTTATACCCTCTTCCTCTTTCTACGCTTTCTCTAATTTCTCTATTTCTTGCTAGTCTTTTTCTTGTTGAATTTTTATTTCTACTTCTAATTTCTCTTTTTTTTGTTGCAAGCATTTGTTATTATTCTTATTGGACCTTTTTTTATTTTGTAGCTTCTAGTTTTTGCTCAAGTTTGGCATGATTTTCTTCTAAGGATAGATGTTTAAAGATAAAAGATTCTCTATATTTCATCCTTTCCTCATCCTCATTCATTTAATCAATGTCTTGATACAACAATTCATCATCCCATATTTATGGGGACAAGGCCAATACCAAGATATGTAAGAACAATGCTTTTCTACCAAACTCTGAGGATTGTGATTTCTGAATTTGCCTCGTGGAAACCTGGATTCAAGCATCAAGTTCCCTTCTTGCTTAGCATGGTTGTAATTCAAAAAAATGTATTGTCCAATGTAGAAGTTGTAAGGTGTGTATAAATTTTTCTTCACATCCTTGACAAGCACATAATTAAATCCTTGTAAAATAATTTGATATGCAATCTCAGATAAAATTAACTTATTTGGAACATGTTTTGGAAGTAAATGAGGGGATTCCATAGGTCCATAAATCCTCAAATAGGTACAATTTTCTTGTAAGTACCAATTCCCAATACATTTGAGTATGTCTTTTGCTTCTTCTAAAATTCTTGGGCACTCTCTTTGAAAAATTAATGTAAATAAGGGAGCTAATAATTTATCACAAATAAGAGCATAAACTATTTTGTAATTTGATTACCATAAGTCCCTACAATATTCATAAATAGGCATTACTGAACTATTCCATTTCCATCCCATTCCTTGAAATGTCTTATGAGCACAAACATTGTCTAGCAAATATGATGACATATGAAAGAAAGATCATTTGTTTTTTGAATGAGTTTTCACTTTCTCAATGGTTTTTTCAATGCTAATTAAAGTATGGCTCCCCAATTAAAAACAATTCCTTTAGTGACAATTACATACACCATGGGTACCTAATAATCTTTGAAATGCATGTAATCTTCCCTTCCATGCAATCTACACATAAAAGCCATGGCATAAATGTAGGGTTCTATAAGATTCAACATATTGTAAATACCATCACTCATATGGAATTTGTTTTTATCCTCAATACACCAGTTTGACATAACCTCCTTAAAATCATTCTTATCATGAAAATTGGTAACAAAATCTATACTTGAACTCTGCTCAAATTCAATGAAAATGTAGTACTTTTCCATATAAATAGTTTTGAATGAAGCAATAATTTGTCTATTACAAACATAAAAATAATAATAATAAATATAGTAATTGTAATAATAATTAACATCATTTAATTAAATCAAGAGGCACATACCTCTTCATCAAGAGGCACATACCTCCTCACCTCGTGACCAGTCAATGCTATATAGCAACCGTCACGAGCGTAGTGTAATCATAATCATCTATCTATTCAATTAAATATCAATACTCAGAAATATTCATTTATCGGTGAATAAGAGTTTTTATGTTACAGTGGTATCCAAGCTTTCGTTCTGATCCATCTTCCCGCCATTAAATTCCCCCCCACACTTCCACCATTAAATTTTCCACTTCCACACTTCTGATCCAGCTTCCTGCCATTAAAATTTCCCCCCACCCGCCCCCTATTCCTATCCCATAACCCTTCCCTCAAATCCCGTATCCCGTACCCACTTCCTTGTCACACTTCCGTAACCCTTCCCTCAAATCTCGTAACCCTCAAATCCCCCTCCCTGTTCCTAACCCCCTATTCTGTAACCCTTCCCCACTC